>JAMKQA010003663.1:0-33275 GCA_024699735.1 Posidonia australis
ACCCAAAATAACCAAAACCCAAAAATGGAAGGATTAGAAGTAAAGAATTTGGAGGGATTAGAAGTAAAGAAATTGGAGGGATTAGAAGTAAAGAAATTTTGATTTGCTGGCACAGCTGTTGCGTGGAGACCGGGGCACCGGATAGAAGACCGGAGTTTGGAGAGCAGAAGACCAGAGTGTGGAGAGCAGAATCCACAGGGACACCGGGCAGAAGACCGGACAGAATCCACAGGTAGAGCAAGAACTTGAGAGAGTTGTAGAGAAAACTTGAGAATTTCGTAGAGAAGAATTGAGAGAGTTGTGGAAAAATTGAAAGGTATAGGAGGATATATATAGGTAAAAATTAGGAATTAAAAAAAAATAAAATAAAAAATAAAATAAAAAATGGCCGTTGCTACGGGCCGGCCCGGCCGGCTAGGGCGGGCCGGACTGGGCCTACCCGGCGGGCCCCCGCGGGCCGGCCGATCTGGCCCGGCACAGCTCGGAGGGCTTTTTGCCGGGCTCGGCCCGGCCCGTTTTCCATGTCTAATGGTATCCTATTTGAAATGAATAAAAGCTGAATATTAGTGATGTGTGTGACCAAGTAAATGTCCTTCAAGTTTGTTTCTTTGGATAGATTCTAATATAGATTCTGAAGAAATCTATGGGATCAAAGGATTCAAAGTCAGGTTACTTCTTGGGGATCTAATTCAAATACATTATGTATTTGTAGAATAAATTAGTAATTAATAATTTACATAGTTGTTAAATAAAACTACATGATAACAAACATATTTCAATTTAACTTAAAAGAACATGGAAGTGAAAATCTTAGATAAAACATCAAGAAAACGGAAAAGACATTAAAAGAAATTATTTTAAATAAAATTGGTAAAGATGGCAATTGATGGAGGCATTGCCAGTAATAACGTGGTGTATTATCCTTTGTGGAAGCATAAATTATTTATTTAATTTTTTCATTTTTTTCCACTCTAGTCACATCTCTCACAAGCACCGTTGCCACAAAAAATCAATAACTTAAAGAAGAAATTATTTCTACCATAAAATTGTTTTCTCACTCTCATTCTTAGAAAATAAATGAAAACCTTTGTTACAACTTGTTATGAAGATATATGTGTAAGGTCACAACACTTGTGTTGTATTGCTTGCAACAAACACTGTCATACTAAAGGTTTAAGTTTAAGACTTATGTTAACTTTAAACTAGTTTAAGTAGAAGTTTTATGTGTAAAGGTTTTTTTTTGGTAAAAGTTTAGATATGTATTTCATCGACTTTAAATGCCCAGTAAGAAAACATAGTGTTGCATATAATATTACAGCACCAAAGGCAACAGCCCAAAAAATCAATGTCCAAGTAATACACCATCAAGCAGACAAAGCTGCAGTGCTTGACAAAGGAAGCATCAAAGGCCCTCAGGGGGAAGGGAGCCTCTTCCAGATTCATCAAGGGGCAAAGAGTCAGCTCCAGAAGGAAATCTGGAGGAGGTAGGGATAGAAAGGCTGGAGGAATCAGCTGGCTGAGCAGCAATGGCTGACATAAAGAGCCTCATCTCCTCCTTCTCAAAACCTGCAGCAAGATTGTCTATCCAGAGGTTCATGAAATAAATAACATCACAAATTATAACATAAGCATCACTGCAAAAATTTCTGAATATCCTATTATTTCTTTCTTTCCAAATCAACCAGAGGATGACTTGGACCAACATAATCCACCCAGAATAAGGCATATAGAATTTAAGATTTGGGACAGAAAGGAATATATCCGTCACAGAGAAGAATCCAGGATATAAAGGTGAAGCTAGCCAGAAATCCCAAATTTTCCTAGCAAAAGAACAATTAAGAAACAGATGATTATTATGCTCAATACTTACTTGACAGAAAGTGCATAGAGGGGATCCAACCCATGCTCTTTTCTGTAAATTTTCTTTAGTCAGATTTTTGTTCTTTATAACTAGCCAAGCAAAAAGCTTGACTTTTAGAGGGGTGGCACTGGCCCAAATGCACTTAAAGTACCTATTTCTAATACCCCCATCATTTAATAAATTGTATGTTGCCTTAACAGAGAAAGGGCAATCATTTGGTGGTAGCCAAATGCACAAGTCTTCTGCATTATCCAGAGTTAGAGTTTGTAAAATTTCAACCAGTTTATCCAACTGATCCTGAAGCACTCTGCAACTTGCAGACAGCCCATGGGGTAATATAAACAATTTATTAAAATCTCTATGGAAGTAATCCATAGTTTGTTTAATGGTAGCTTTTTTATATCTAGCTACCCTATATAGGTCAGGCAAGGCAGTATGAAGAGGATTGCCATTGCACCAATTTTGTTTCCAAAATATGGTGTTAGAACCATTACCAGGCACCACAGAGGTAAAGCAGTTGAAGAAAGCAAAACCTTTCTTAAGAAAACTCCACAGTGGAGAGCAGAGTGCAGGAGAAGAGTTTAATAAGGCTCCAGGTCCCCTGTGACAGTACCTAGAAATAACCAGTGCCTTCCACCCAGGATGCATCTCATTAGCAAAAAATTGCCAAATTAATTTACACTTGAGGGCAGCACTGAAATTTTTTAGATTTATGATACCCCTTCCATTTTGATGTTTTGATCTGCACAGGTGTGACCATTTAATAAGATGCCTCCCCTTCTAATTATTTGCTAAGGAATTCCACAGGAAATTACGCCTTAAAATATCTAATTGCTTCTCAACTTTAGAGGGCAGGTGAAGCACAGACAAAGAGTAAGTTGGAATGGCAGACAGAACAGCATTGACTAATGTGAGTCTACCCCCAAGAGATAAATTTCTAGCCTTCCAGAGAGAAAGTTTATTAGAGACTTTCTCAATCACAGGATCCCAATGAGAGGCTTTAGCTTTTTTAAAATGTAATGGCAGACCAATGTATGTGATGGGCAAATCTAAACTCTCAGATCCCATGATATTACAACAGGAAAGGAGGTCTTCCTGAGAGACCCCCACTCCTGTTAAAGAAGATTTTGAGAAGTTTATCTTGAGGCCAGAACAGGCCTGAAAACAACATAGGATTCTTTTAACATTTATCAGATTTTCCTTGTTGTCATTTAAAAATATACAAAGAGTGGTTTGTTAATAGGAAAGAAGACGATCAGAGGACGCTTGATTCCTCGACCAAAGGTGTTTTGATGCCTAAGTCAACGAAGAGATCAAGTTTAAGAGGTGTTTAGCAATGAGAACTCACTAGATAAATTTAGTGGAAAAGAACTCAAATGCTTGGGAAAAGAGATAGGAAAAAGATCCTTTATATTGTCCCAGTTATGGGACATTTATACCTGAGAGAGGTAGGTACGGAGCGTATCCACGAGAAGCATTGTTCTTGACAAACATCGGGCGTTGATGGGGGGTGCCATGCATGGTAAGGTGCTTCTGTCCTCTGTCAAATGACTTTTGTAGAATTGTTAGGTGGCTCTAGCAGATCTATCAAAGACAAAAAGCATGGAATGTTCAAAAAGATGCATCGTTGTGCCTGTTGGGATGTCCGTCGGTTACTAATGGGGACATGCGATGTTATTATGTGCATAGGGGACCTGCACGCATTTATGAGGCACAAGCAGCATCATGTGCCTCCACTAGGGATGAGTGTCTGGGTTATAATTCCTACATGCAGTGTTGTCAAAATGCAAACCCGTACATGTGGAAGAAGGACCACATGCTATAGCCTAGGAAGCTCCCAAGGATTGGAGTTCAATCGGCATAGAGGCTGATTCAACTTCTGGGTGCCTTGAGTATTCATGCTTTTCTGCCAAGTCTCCAAATCTACCCATTCGAGAGTTTTTAAGTCGTTTGCTCGTGTCTTCTGGTTCGAGCCAAGCAAGACAAAATATCTTTGCATTAATTGATATACTGAAGTCTAGGAAAACATGTTTGCCAAACATGAGGCCAAAATGTGAGTACAAAATGCACGACAAGCGTGTTTCATGCATGCAATTTACTAGGCTCATTAAATGCAACTTGGTGGTCCATTTTGGTTGTGTATTAGGATTCTAAAAAGAGAACAGTCTAATCTTGCATATGGAAATGGTTTTGTTTAGTTCAAAATTGATTTGAGTGAATTTTAAGGGACATGAATTTGAGTAAAAAGTTAGTTTGGAAAAAAGGATATTTTTTTTATAGACAACAGGTTAAGTGTTGGTTTGAATGAATTAAATTCGTAGGAAAATGAGGTTTCTTGGGTAATTAGGTGTGAGTAAGTTAGAGCGAAGCATTCTCAGAGTTTTCTAGACTAGAGCGTAGTTCATCATCTCATTCCATGAAAATTAGAATGTCTATGTTAGAATTTGTAGATAAATATCAATAATAATATGGTTGAACATAAAATTACATAAACACAAATAATTAATAATAAAGAGAAAGAATGAGAATGATCTTAACTTTTAGTGAAATAGGATGGATCCCTTAACTTCAAGAAGAAAATCCACCGTCAAACATAGAGATTTTCTAGTTCCTCTTCAAGGATACGACATTAAGATTTCTAAAGGTATAAGCTTTTTGAGATCTTTGAATCATACTCTAATATTATATGCTAAAGAAAAAAGAAAAAGAAGTAAAAGAGATTTTTTCTCTTGTTTTCCCCAAAACATAACAATAAGATATATAGAAAGAGAACACACATAGTAAGTCAAAACTATTCCTACTAATCATGTCATGGAATGGAATGATAGAATAAATGATATATTAAAAGATATTTTGAATTTGATAATTAAAACTAAAACTGTTATTTTCCAACATTACCCCCTCCCCACTCCAAATTCAAAATTATCTTTAATGCCACACGTTGGGTGATAGTGTCTAGCTAACTTGAACATTCACTTAGTGCATATAGATTTACATTTAAAAGCAAACATAGTGGAATATACCTTGAATTAGGTTCTTTTCATTGGATTTCAGCCTACTACATACGTAGTACACACTACATCTTCTGATTCTCTATGTAGCACATTATGGCCTTACATTTGTATCAATTTTCATGAGTACTTTTGGAAGATAGCCCTTCGATCTTCAAAGTCGCAACCCCACAACCACACTCACTATAGGTAAATCTCTAAGGGTAATCTACAATACATCAACCTATCACATAGGTTTCGATTCAATTCTATTTTACTGTTGCTTAAGTACTGTCTTATTAAGGATAGGGTTAGAGTCACACTTCATAATTTCAGTGCTATGTCTCATATGATATTAGAATTTCCTTGACAAGTATTTCCTTACACAAGACTTTTTATAGGCTTAAGTCTCACATCCTTCTCGATGAAGATTTAATAAAATTCTCTGATAAGCCTTTAGTCAAATGATCTACCAAGTTTTCTTTAGATTTTACATGTTCATGTGATATGACTTCAATAGATAATCAATGTCTAATTGATTTATGTTTCAACTTTATATGTATATTTAATTTTTCATTTATGTTAGCTCTCTTGACTAAAGTAATACAAGCAATACTGTCACAATGAACACAAATTGATAACATAGGATTTGACATAATAGGCTAGTTTAATAATAATCCTATAAGCCAATCAACTTCTGCACCTAGTATGTTTAATGCTATAATTTAAGCCTCAATTGTTGACCTAAAGATTAATATTTGGTTTGAATATTTCTATGATATAGCTCCACCTCCTAGAAGAAAAGTATAATCACTACTAGACTTAACTTTAGTTGATGTACGAGTCCAATTAGCAACACAACAAGCTTATAGAATTTAAGGATTACCAAAATATTGCAACACATAATCATTTGTGGCTTTTAAATAGGTAAATTCTTTATTTATAGCTTCTCAATATTTCTTACAAGGATTTATAGTATATCTACTCAGGATATTCACAACATATGGGATATCAAGTTTTGTGCAATTAGTAAGATATATGAGATTATCAATAATTTGAGTATATCTAGGTGAAGTTACAGGAGAATCATCATATTTATGCAATTTTAATGCCACATTAATAAGACTACAAGTGGGTTTAATATCAGAGAAATTAAATTTCTTTATCAAATTTTCCACATAATGTGTTTGAGACAAAGCAATTTTACTTGAAGTTCTAATTATTTTGATTCCTAAAATCACATCAGCTCGTCCTAAATCTTTCATATCAAAGTTTTTGGACAAATAACTTTTAATCTTATAAATCACATTTATATTAGAACTAAATATAAATATCTCATCTACATAAAGACATAAAATTACATGTTTATCATCAATTATTTTGCTATACACACATCTATCATAATCATTGATGGTAAATCCAGTAAAAGTAATGATTTTAACAAACTTTTTATTCTATTGTTTTGGAGCTTATTTTAATTTATATAAAGATTTAATTAATTTACACACTTTATGCTCTTGACCATTAACTATAGAACCTTTAGATTGATTGATATAGATTTTTTCTTCTAAATCACCATTTAAAAATACAATTTTTATATCTATTTGGTGAATTTCAAGATTATATATAAAAGCCAAAGCTAAAAGTACTCTAATAATGGAAATTAAGTGTCAAAATAGTCTCTTCTTTTTTTCCTGATAAAATCCCTTAACCACTAATCTAGCTTTATATTTTTTAATGAACCATCTAGTCTTATTTGTTTTTCTTAAAGATCCATTTACAACTACTTGGTTTGCTTCCTTTAGGTAAATTATTTAATACCCATGTATGATTTATCCTTATTGATTCTATTTCAAAATTTATAGCTTCTTTCCAATATAAAGCATCTCTAGAATTAATAGCTTCATTATTCATTTTAGAATCATATTCTACTAAATATGTTATAAAGTCATCATCTAATTCTTTCTCTTTTCTAGGTCTTTTACTTTTCCTTATCGATCTCTGGTTTTTGTTGCGTTTTAGATTTTTTTTTTTTAGTAGGAGACACACTTGAGTCTATAGAAACAAGTTGATTAGATTTTTCTTTCATAGAAAAAATATTTTTAAAGAAGGCGACTTTTCTTTGTTCAACAATTATGTTTGTAGGAATTTCACTTATATCATATTTTATTATCAAAAATTTATACACATATTGATTGTTTGCATATCCTAAAAAAATACCATCCATAATTTTGGGACCAAGTTAATTCAACCAGGAAAATTAACAAATAAAATTGTATATGAAGCAAAATAAAGGGTAGCAACAAGGATCCAACAAAATCCATGAGCTTTTAGTTACCCTCTTTTAGAAGTAAAGAATATGGATAACACCATACATGGAAGGATAGTATATAGAGAACGCAAAAAAACATAACAAATTGAATTAGAAAACCATCCACAATGCAAAAAATCACGGTTAAAAGACAAAAGCAAGACAAGCATGTGAAATCCACTAGCATATATTGCTGATGATACAAATCTAGTAATATCGCAATCTAAGCAATATATATCAAATAAAGCGAGTGGAGCCACTTTCTCATGTCAAAACATAATATTAATGAATTGAGCTAGTGGATCCACTGGAGTAATATATACTTGCATACATTAAGATCTACTTGCATATGTTACTGAAATTGTGAAATCGTGCATGTATGATATTCAAAATTTTTGTAGATAAAATAAAATTATGTTATTGGCTTAAATCTCTTTGTTCTTAAATTCTACTTGCTGTGATTTTGGTTTAATCCTAAATCTATGTAGGTATCATAGGGATTATTTTCTTTTTTAATATTGTTAAAAAAATTTAGACAAATATTAATAATAATATGATTAAATGTAAAATGATATGAACAAAGATAAAGAATAATTAATAATAAAGAAAAGAAACAAGAATGATCTTAGTTTTTGAAGAAGTAAGATGAATCTCTTAACTTGAAGAAAAAAATCCACCCTTAAGTACGGGGATTTTCTAGTTCTTCTCTAAGGATAAGATACTAAGATTTCTAAAGGTACAAGCTTTTTAAGATCTTCAAATTATACTATAGTATTATATGCTAAAGGGAAAAAAAAGGAAAAAGAAGAATAAGCAAAAGAGATTTTGCCCCCCTTTTTTTTTTTTTTTTTTCAAAACACAACAATAAGTTGTATAAAGCAGTGAACACATATAGGAGGTCAAAACTATTCCCACTAAGCATACTGTGGTTTCTACAATAAGAAACAACATAATGATAGAATAAATGATATATTAAAAGGTATTAAAAATATTTTGAATTTGATAATTAAAATTAAAACCGTTATTTTCCAACAGTCTATACTTAGAAAAATAACATGAAGGATGTTTTCCATACATATATATTTTTGGAAAGGTCTAACATACTCCATTTTTTCCTTTTTTATGTAAATGATAGTTTTAAAACAAAATAATTATTACTCTTCTGTGAAGATGAACGAGGAAGGATTGCGTCTCACATTTGCCATTAGCTACTATTAGTAGAAGTCACAAACTTAGATGCTATCCTTGATTCATTGTGAACTTATGAACTTCCACTTAGAAGAAAAAAAATCATTAATATCCAGCCTATTATGAGTAGCGGAAAATAAAGGATATGATGTCCAAAGTTTAAAATAAAAGAGAGAAGAAAATCTAAGTTTTTAGAGCATTTATGACACCTAAATTTAAGTTGACATCAAAAGATTAAATTGTGCTACTTGTAGGGACACAAACGGATAGGATATAATACGAATATGGGTGTTATCATATATGTATCTGTTTTTTAAAAACAAATACAGATATCATTCGGATATGAAAAATACATATCTATATCCTTAAAAAATGGATACGGATATAGTACATATATTTGACAGATGGACATGAAAAAAAAACGAATATAGTAGAATATCACAAAAAAAAAATTGTCTAAAGCTTTAAATATATGTAAGTGAATATGCTTTACATAACTAATCAAATGGAAGTCAATAAATTATGACTATTGTCATTATATATATATATATATATCTATATGTTACAATTAAATCAAAAAATATATTTTTGTAATATGGATAATGGATATAGATCGAATATTATAGAAGATATTAAAAATAATATCTATATTTTTATTTGTATCTACTCGAGATGGATATGAATAATCCATATTTTTTTAAAAATGGATACAAATATAGATACAGGACAGATATCTTATATCCGTTTGTATCCTTAGTTACTTGTTGTCTGATATGAAAAGGACATTAGTTATAATATCTGCAAACCTATAAGGGACATCCACGGATTAATACCTTAGATCAGCCTCGTGGATTGGTACCGTGGATGAGTCTCGTAGATTTGTATCATGTTTTGATCAAACTAGGAAATCCAGAATGATGTAAATTGTGTATCAGGATTGGATACTTGTTTATATGTAATCTGGATGAACTGGAAATGTTTATTGGTAATCATGACTAGTTTGTATTTAATTTTTTTTGTTGTGCTTATGTTTTTCTCTGGTTCCCTATACTATATGGTGTTTTGACATTTTGTGACCTGTGTATGTATGTGGGACTTGAGACTGGAGACAATGTCAAGTGAATACAATGTAGCACAGTAGACGGAAGGAGGAGAGGAGGAAGAGGGCTCACTGGAAAACAGTTCGTTGGAGAAGAAGGGAGATCGCAAGAAAACACTTTGTACATGTTCCATCTCCCTTTTTCTCTTCCGATTATACTTCACTTAGTGATAAATACGTAGTTTAAATTGTCCTTGATGTATAGTAGAGATCTTCGAATTTTTGGATGAATTATCAGTAGATTTTCAATGTTTTTCATGTGAACTTGCTACAGTGGTTTTCAGTGAGTTCGTTAGCTTTGGATTTTTATATTTTGAGTTATACAAATTGGTTTTCAGTGATTTTTGTTCCAAATGGTAGAAGATTTAGGATTCTAGGATTCCATGTATTTAATGTAATTTTAAGGAGCCTACAGTGAGATCACTTCAAGTTCTCATTTCAAGCGCTTTTCGTTTATTGTGTTTCCAGGTTTCCTATCTATCTGTAAAAACTTGACCCATATGTTGGTCCTGCGGACAACTACCACGGTTTGGGTATACTAGATGTTTCCAGGTTTCCTATCTATCTGTAAAAACTTGACCCACATGTTGGTCCTACGGACAACTACCACGGTTTGGGTATACTAGATTCTGTGTTGATGATTTAATTAGTGTAAATTGTGATTTTGATTTTGGAAATGATTTATGTAATGAAAAATGTTTTGAAAAATGATTTTTAAAAAGAGAATGTATATGTTTTGAAAATGTTTTCCGTGATTTTGGTATCAATCACGTAGCCAAAGGTTTGCCCCGATAGAGTGGGGTTGTTGATACTTCTGAGAAGTTGGAAATGAGTCCGAGGTTGTGGTTGTCGAGGTAGAGTCCAAGGGTGGACCTCGTGACTGTGGTTGTGGTATTCAGGGTATGAGAGGCTTAGATTATCCTTAGTGTTTGTGTTGGTCGGGTTTGAGGTTCGAGTCCCTAGGCGCTCGGACACCAAGGGACATTGATAGGACGCACCCCGTGCATATGATATGTGGCTATAATGAGACTATGGTCGGGACGGTTGGATTCCTGCACGAGGTGATTTACCATAACAGTGCAATAAAGTCAGAGTTAGAGCCTTGCCGACCACTTGTGACTGGTTCGACGCCTGTGGTTAGGGTGACTAGACGGATTTTCGTGCTGTGTGAGTGAGTGTGGTTTTGAGTTGGATTTCTAGCTATGGTTTGGCTTTCCGTATATGCATGAAGTGTTTTAAAAAATGCATAAGATTTTAAAAGAAAATGATGACTATGATTTATAAAAGCATAGTTTATAAAATGGACTATCGATTCGAGTTATATAGCTTTGGTGTTCTCCTAGTTTGGTTTTTGTACTATGTCTCCTGTTTGTAGATTTCTAGAGTTTCTGATTTCGATTTTTGTGAACGTGTATTTGGTGATATTGATATCACTCATCCTTGTGTTTCTTTGTTGTTTTGCTTCTAGGTGTAAATAGAGTACAATCCAATCTTAGTGTATATAGTTTGAAGTCACGTAGCTACATACCATAATTCTAGATACTAGTAGAATGTTAATACTTAATTTCATTGTTAATTTTAATTTTATATAATTATTTATTTAATAAATTACTTAGATAGTATTGATACTAATATGTAGTGGAAATGAGACGTTACATTAGTAACATATTTCAATGCGTCAAAAGATATTGTTCTTATGATATGGGTTGTTTTAGGTAAACCAAACATGATGCCATCGAGAATTCACTCGTGCATGCGTAAGAGATAGTATTTCTTCGAGGCCACTGGTTTTCCCTTGATGATTAACAATGCCCATCCTCAGCAAATTTTAGTTGACAATAGCGCGCAGTATGCATCAATAAACTTGACCACTGACCAAACGTCACTTTTTTGAGAAGGAAAGAAAGAAGAAAATCTATCATTATTTTGGGAAGAAATGAATATCTTATATCCATACTCCCTCATAAGAATACATCCAGCTGAAAACAATCCATTATCTGCATTTGACAGCTTAACACATCACATTAGCTTAGCTGTGACTCTTCGATCCTAGCATCTTATCTTCTCACATGGTCATATTTTATAAAAATATATCTGATGGTTGGGCTTGAGGAGGTACTGATTAGACAATGTAACACATTGAAAGGCAACCAATGTTTAAAAAAATGTAACTGATGGTTGCAAGGGGCTGTAACACATTGAAAGACAACCAATGTTTTTTATGATCGAACTACCTGTTAAATTAATGATGATGTTGGACAATGCAGTTAGCAGTAGAAAAAAGAAAGAAAGAAAGAAAATCAAACCACCTCAGACATACCTTCAAGGTCACAAGAGAAAAATATCTGATGCATGATACATATGAGGTACTCAAACAGACTGCACATGTTTGTCTGTTTGATTGAGAGGTCGAAGAGCATGTAAGCCATATTTATATATATATATAGATATGTGATGAATTAATTTAAGGACTTGGATATGTCAGATGGGATTGTTTTTTTAAAATTTAGAAAGTACACGAACCATCCTTGCTATTCCTTCCATTTATACTTTCCTACCAGTGGTTGAGATATTGCAGGTATTTAGCATGTGCGAGGTGTGTCAGTTTTGAAGATAAGCGACCACTGGTAGAGAACAAAGAAGAGTGAATGTTCCTTTTTTTTTTTCTTTCTAATAGAGTTGTTGAGGTGTTCATTTTTGAACTTACAGTTTTCATTCTTCTTTTAGAGTGGGAGAGAAGATGGTAGACAATAGAAAGTTAATGTTCCTTTCAGTTTCAGTTCTAAACCATCTTCACTCTGAATGGGAGGTTTTTAATAGTTTGCTTTTCTTGATTGATCCAGCGTTGCTTAATTCTAATCTTATAAAATAAATCTTTTGATAAACCTACGTTCATATAATTATTAAATGACTGCACTACCTACAAGGATGAAGGATTACTAATGGAACATGTACATGATACTGCTTGCAAGAATACTGGTTCGAGTATAGTCATTAACTTTCCATATCATTTGCGCAGTGATCACTAGTTCATTGGCGTCTCCCATTAAAATTTTAATATATTAGAGTGTGGGACACTGTTGGCTTCACATCCACACCTGCCCATATTTTAGAATATTAATTAGAACACAACTCACGGTTGGATTCGATGAGTCAATGTACATCAAAATCACTCGATCAATTGTAACAAAGAACCAAACAATTGCCTCAGACGTCAAAACCATAGGTTAAAGATAAAGACAAACAACAACCAATGATATTAGTTGAACGATATCTTTTAGTTACGCTATTGTAATCAGTGTTGGGTCACATCATGAATTCTGAATTTTTAACATCGACTTGTTTCTTTGAAAGATATAAGACAAACATCCTTTCAATTAAGATTCTTCGACAAGTCAATATTCTAGAGTTTAATAATATAATAATAAAAACCTCTTCAGTTTATTCAAGCCAAGCCTACAGTCCCCTCATGAGAGGGTCACAAGTGCGGACCGCATTTGATGATGATAATGACGATGATGATGATAAAGATCTTTTTATTGTCCAAACTCAAAATTAAACGTGTATATTATTGAAGTGTGTTTCGGATCTAATGTGTTTCTATATTGAATTGGTTTAGTGAGATGGACTTTCATCATTAGTTAGGTAAATGTATTATATGTAATTAAATTAAAGATTTTTTTGATTTCAATACTCTCGTCAAAAGTCATATTGTCATCAATACACCTCTTACAACGAAAATTGTTGCTATACACTTAATAAATCTGAAAACTTGTCTCTATACATTCTAGTTAGTTTAAAACAACATGGCGTTAACATCTAATGTTTAATGTTTATTGAAATAACTTTATTGACCTTATAGATTTTACATAAAATCTTTCTACAAATAATAATTTTCATACACCTATTAAACACTATTCTTCTGTTTCCTCTTCTTCTTCTTGCTCCTTTTCTTCTTCCTCTTCTTTTTCTCTTGCCAATCGAAAGATTGGGTTTGTGCATTTAGGATCGCAAAGTCAATCTCGAGATGTGTCGTGGGGATGACACAGGCTTCAATGGAAAGAACGTAAGACAGGATTCTTAATGGCTACCAACAGAGACTCTGAAAGAAGTGCCAAAGTCATAAAGTTGTGGCACCTCTGGTGGTGTGGCACACCGGATCAATGCTTGATCTTAGTAGCACCTCTGACAGACCCCTAGTCTATTCTTAAGCACCTTAACGAATAGACCCTTGATCAAGTCCCTTGCATAAAAAATTAATGGTAGGGTTATTTGGGAACTTCAAGCTTTGAGATACAACATTAGCCAAAGTTTCCTCATTGTTGGTTCTTTGAATAGAGTCCTACCAAAGAGTAGCTCATAAAGGAAAATCCCAAACATCTACTAGTCCACAAAACTTCCATGGCCTTATCCTTTATGATTTCAGGAGCCAGGTATTCATGGGCACTGACGAAGGAGTTGGATCTCACTTCAATAGGGTCTACCACAAGCTATAGGAGTGGCTTGATTAGGGTGGAAAGATCAAACTTGAGCTTCCAGGTCTTTGCTGTGTTGGATGATACAAGTTGGGGTGTGAAGCATGAAACCTTCTCTTTTGGCCTAAGCTAAAATGGAACCCAACAAAGATTACTAGTTACTTCTTTTTTAAAGAGAGAGAGAGAGAGAGAGCCTAATGTATAGATAGATATAGAGAGAGAGATCATGATGCTACTGCTGCGTGTGATGGTGACAGAGGGGTTGAGGGAGTCATGTTTAGGGGAGGGTGGTGGTAGATGTGACGGTAGCAAGGCTGATGGTGCTACCAACTGCATGAATGGGGGTTGTGGAAGTGCATGTAGGTAAGTTAGTTTTTTCCTTTAGTACTGGTTTAGTTAACCATGGTTTGGGTACAGGAACTTGACGGAGTGAAACAATAATTGACGGTAGGTGTATACAAGTAATTTTTTTGTTTATTACGTGTATAACGACAATTTTTGTTGCAAAGAGTGTATCAATGATAATATGCCTTTTGAGGATGGTATTTAGACAAAAAATCCTTGAATTAGTGAATATTAGGTTTTTAGGGTTTATACTATTATACTAATGTAATACCTATTTTTTGAGGTAGCTTATCCTTTAATGATAAGAGAAAAAGCTGAGAGAAAGATGTATGAGATTAAGGTCAAAATTTCTATATAAATCATGTTTTATAGTGGATTTTCTCTCTTATTTGTGCCTTATGGCTTTTTCTGCTTAGGTCTCCATGTAAATTTATGTGTCTATCTTTTATACTTGTGTTTGTTTTTTCGGCTTCTACGAACGACCAATAAATCTTATCACAATACATGTGCTTGAAATGCACTACCACTTTGTATGACTCTCTACTAGTGAATGTTAGGTTGCAAAACATAGACTCATTCCATGATATATAATAAGGCATAAATATTGTGTAAGCCTTTTATGGACTGATCAAGAATGTGAAACATCACAACAACAATCACGCTTGCATCGTTACTTTGGGAATTTCATGAAACTTGGAAAATAAGATACTTGGAAATCAATGAATTTTCTATGGATGGAAAAGAAGAGAGATGAAAATCAATCAGATTCAAAACTTTCCAAAGTAACAAGCACACATGTCAAACACCTTTTCAAAAATTTTATGTTTGTGTCTGTCAATGGAAATAAAAGAAAAGTAATTTTAATTTGTTCAAAACAAACAAAGATATACAAAAGTATATGACAACAACATAAACAAATATTACAGATGGCAAAAGAAAAATCACACAAATAATACTACGACAGCAACACAAACAAAGATACACACCTCCATCGCAAATCACTCATAAAACAAACACCAAAAACCAAAAAAACTAGGGCTCCCTTGAATTTGATTAAAGCTGATCCACAAATATAAGTACCTATCAAAAAACGACCTTCCACCAGAAAAACCTCATCTCTGTCACCATTAGGATCTAGAGGAGGAGGAGGGTGTGAATGGCGGGAGGTGCTTTTGTTCGTTGGACTGACCATTAGAGAATGTTGGTGAAGAGGAGAACCCTGGCATGGGTAAAAACAAAGAGGAAGAAATGGAAGAAGAAGAGGAGGAAGAGGAAGGAGAAGGAATTAAACCAAGAGAGCGTCAAGAGTGGTGAGAAGAAGGGCGTTTCCATTCGTTAGAGTGGCCATTAGAAATTGTTGGTGAAGAGGAGAACCTTGGCATAGGCGAAAGTGAAGAGGAAGAAGTGGAAGAAAAATAGGAGGAAGACAAAGAACAAGGAACTAAACGAAGACGACGTGAGGAGTGGTGAGAAAGGCACGAGTAAGTGGAGGTAGGGAGGCGCTTCTGGTAGAATTCTAGTCTCATACCATAGAAAGAAAAATCTTCTCCCATTTTATACTTGTAAATGAACATAAAGTATTTTGCTTTCCACTTGAAGCACAAATACTATCAAAAAAAATTGGTCAAACAAAAACTCTTTTTCTTCCCTTAATTTCTTTTCTTCTAGATTTTGATGGCACAAAGCCCTCCAAAGAACCAAACAACTACCTCAGACATCAAAACCATAAGTTAAAGGTAAAGACAATCAACAACCAATGATATAAGTTGACTAATATCTTTTAGCTACACTATTGTGATCATTTTAGGGTCACATCGTGCTCTCTTTACTTGAATTCTGAATTTCCTATCATTGTTTCTTTGAAATATATAAAATAAACTTTGTTTCTATTAACTTTCTCTAATAAGTCAATACTCAACAGTTTAACAAAATAATAATAAGAACCTCACCAAGTTGGTCGGCCAGGCCGCACTCGCGGTCCCTTTATAGGAGGGGATAATTATTAGGTTTCTCTAACAAGTCGATACTCTCGAGTTTAACAATATAATAACAGGAACCTCATCAGGTTAGTCAGTTAGGCCGCACCTACGGTCCCCTCACGGGAAGGGGGACCCTAGGTTGAGGGGACTACAGGTGGTATTAATCGCAATTGATAATAATAATAATAATAATCCTTTTATTTCCACACTTAAAATTAAAGGTATATGACGTTGGAGTGTGTTTCGAATCCAATGAGTTTCTACATTGAATTGGTCTAGTAAGATGGATTCTCATCATTAGCTAGGTACATGTGTTATATGTAATTGAATTAATGGATCTTAGGCTTTTAGGGTTCATACTATTATACTAATATAATATCTTTGTTTTGAGATAGCTTATCCTACAACAATAAGAGAAACAATTGAGAGAAAGACATGTAGGATTAAGCCAAGATTTCTATAAAATCACATTTTATAATGGATTTTCTCTCCCGTTTATGCTTTATGGTTTCTCCAACAAGTCAATACTCTAGAGTTTAACAATATAATAATAGGAATTAACTTCATTAGGTTAGTCGGTGTAACACTCCGAACCCCAGTGCGTTACCTAAACCATAGTATCACAAGCAAAATTACACTAATTACAGTAAAATTAAATAACTGCAATTAAGGCTCACCTCCAAGAAACAATGTACGGCTACAAGCTCTGACTCCGGTACTGGACTCGACTGCACCAAACTGCACTTGAAAACCAAACAAGCACGCGTAAGTGACATCTAAGTCACTCGGTACGCGTCCTAAACACACAAACACAATTCTTTACAAAACTATTAAAAATCACCTTTTTAACTTTCAAAGGTTGGTTTTCTTTTGGAAATCCTCTTTTCTTTCTATTTGAAACCACTTGGGAATTTAATCTCAAATTCATACTCTTTTCAAAAGCCATGTTTCTTTTCTTTTCTCAAAATATTTGGAAACTTATTTCAAAACCACATTTTCTTTCAGAAATACACCTTTGCATTTTCTATTAAAACCTTTGGAATTCATTTTACAAAACATGTCCTTTTTCAATACTTGAGATTTCTTCTCAAAATCACACTTTCAAATTCACATTTCTGACCAGATCCAGCCTAAAACACAATGTCTCTCAGACTCAAAGTAAAATCATAAATACTAGCCGGTAACTGGTTAAAACATCATCATTATTCCATTTCAGGATTTTAGGACTATTCATAAGTCCAATCCTGGTTAAGCCACATTTCTTTTCATTTTACATTTCCACTTTTCTTTACTGATGTTACCTTAATCAGGGGTAACCAGGCACACAAGCAGTAGGTGAGGACATCATTTCTCCTACCTCCCTACACTGTTGTGGTAAAATTCCCCGTGAGGGATGCCATCGTCCTGGCCAACCTGTCTCAGTTTCTTTTCATATATGCATGGGGATACGTCTTTGTCTGACGTCCCATCGGTGACGTGAACAACTAGGTACAACGATCCAGGCTCAACCTACACTGTCGGCGATCCGAACAACTAGGCTCAATAACCTTGGCTCAGCCTACACCGTCACGAGCCCAGTGATCCGAACAACTAGGTATCACAACCCAAGCTCAACTTACACCGCCTCAACCTCGACAACTACAGTCATGTCTGGTAACTGGTTTCATTGGAGCCTCATACTCTTACCACGTTGTTGACACCAACCCCCATGGTTCCTTAACACATTATTAGTGTTTCATTATCAGGGTTAGGGCAAAAACGACAGACCGAAACCAGGTTCGGTATACCAAAATTCCCTGGTTCGGTATACCAAACATTTTTGGTATATCGAAAATCCCTGATTCGGTCGACCGGATGATTTCGATTGACCGGATGATTTCGGTCTACTGAAACCAGGCATCCTGGCTTAATCTGTCAGAAATTCGAAATTCGGCATACCGAATTCAACCAGGGCACTCTCCTGTTCCAAGAGGCGAAAATCGCCCAATGTGGGAGCCTCGATCGGACTTCTCCAACACACACCAAAATTTTCCAATAAATCATGGGGAGTAGACCCTTGAGTCTACTTCAAAACTCCTCAATCCATTCATCAATCCATCAACTATGTAATTCATACGAAAATCACAAAGGGGAAGAGCTCAGTTGAATTTACTATAGCTTACATTCCAAATCACATTCAATCCCACATATTCTTCATCCTAACAGCATCAATCCATTCATCAATCCATCAACTATGTGATTCATACGAAAATCACAAAGGGGAAGAGCTCAGTTGAATTTACTATAGCTTACATTCCAAATCACATTCAATCCCACATATTCTTCATCCTAACAGCATGATATCTATGTTCTCATGCATTCCAACTCATTCTCATCAATTTCCTATTTTTTTTACAATTTCCATGCATTTTTCTTGATTTTTCATGCATTGGCATAATCAACAGAAAACATGTAAACGAGGTAGGGATACGGGCGCATACCTCTGAAGGCGCTCCAACGATCCTTCCCGCACTCCGACTAGCCTCCCCACGCCCCTGCGAAGCCTTTCCCACCGGTGGACCACACGGACAGCCACCACCTCCTCCTCGGTTGCACAGCGCTCCTCCTTCTCTTCTCCTCTCTCGGTCGCCCTCTCCTCTCCTTGCTTGCCATAGCCTCCCTTTATCCTCTTCTCCACCCACGTCGTGTCAACCGTCCATCACGTCGGAAGAGACGGTAAGGCACGGGCTGTCTTCGTTGGTGGCACATATCAGGGAAGGGAAGGAAGGAGACGGGGATGGTGTGGACTCGTCAGAGAGAGGGAGAGAAAAGAAAAAGGAAAAGAATGAAAGAAAAAGAATAAAAGGCAAGCATGCAAATCGAGACGACTGTGTATCCTCAAATCAGACTCCACATTGATCCTAATCACAAACAGGTACACAGAAAGCCAACCACAAGCTCACACATCCAAGAAATAACAGATTATTCATTAATAAACCATTTATACAATATTACAATTAATTGCATGATTTACAAGTAAAAATAGATAATCAGGTCCAGATGTCACAGTTGGTCAAGCTGCACTTGCGGTCCCCTCATGGGAGGGGGGACCGTAGGTTGAGGGGATCGTAGGTGCTATTAATCACAATAGGTAATGATAATGATATTGATAATAATAATAATCATTTTATTTCCCATCCTTAAAATTAAAGGTACTTGACGTTGGAGTTTCTACATTGAATTGGTCTAGTATGATGGATTCTCATCATTAGCTAGGTAAAGGTGTTATATGTAATTGAATTAATGGATCTTAAGTTTTTAAGGTTCATACTATTATATTAATGTAACATCTCTTTTTTGAGGTAGCTTATCCTACAACGATAAGAGAAAGAGTTGAGAGAAAGATACGTGGGATTAAGCCAATATTTCTATAAAATCATGTTTTATAATAGATTTTCTTTCTCGTTTATGTCTAATGGTTTTTTCTGCTTAGGTCTTCATGTAAATCTGTGTGTCTATCTCCTATATCTATGCTTGTTTTTTTTAATGCTTCTATATAAACGACAGATAAATCTCATCACAACAAATGTGCTTGAAAGGCACAGTCACTTTGCATGACTTTCGGTTGCACAACATAGACTCATTCCATGATATATAATATGGCGTTGATATTGTGTAAGTCTTTTATGGACTAATCCAGAATGTGAAATATCACAACAACAATCATGAATGTATGACAACACCCTTTCCAAAATAAAACTAGCTTCAATGATCCATTAATCAGATCTCAATGGTACTGTCTCTACGCACAGCAACACAAAGCTGCATTCTAAGAAGTGATTCAGTGCAAACCCTAAACAGACACTGGGTTCTTCAAGTCCATCCAATGTGAACTTTACTCAACCAAGTTGTAAAGCAAGTATCAGTTGGAAGAAACATCCCTTGCACCTCTCGTTCTGTGATTGTGATCCCCATGCGTTAGTTGGTTGGCCTGTACAGATTGCAGCCAGTCATTTCTTTTTCTGCCACTTGGAAATACACACCTTGCCTACTTTTTTGTGGGTATTTTTGGTTGTTGCCATCAAAGATTGATTCTAAAGCATATTTGTTTTGAAAAACAATCCATCATGATGTATTTTCAGCCTTCTATTGTTTTTTTTTTATATACGATAATTTTTATGTATGTTTCAGGATTCAAACTTGAAATCTGTGACGAATTTAAAGTTCTCTCAACCACTACGACAATGTTTTGAAGGAAGTTACCATCATGCAAAACATAACCAGCGGAGGGGTAATAATGGTATTTCAGCCTGGTGGACCCACCACCGACGGCCATGCAGCATCGCGCGCACGCCACGCAACCGAATCCCCTCGTGATCTCACTCATCAGTGGCTTCAAGTCGAAAGCCAACGACGAAATAATACTTTGCTCTCCAAAATCCGTATATTTTCACATTCTGCCACCTCCCAACAAGATGGTTTAGTAATTAATTAATCATACGTCTTGTTTATGTAGTGGTGGATTGTTGATTTGTTAGCATGGAACGTTAAATACGTTCGTTTTTAGGATATCTTTAAAACTTTTATTTTTCATCTGCCATCACTAGGTTCGGACCGGCCGGTTCTGTCTGGGTCGACAATGAACAAATGTCCTGAAGAGTCCGTTAATTTACGAAAACTGCCATTTATTTCCCCTCATAAAACCTCATTCTCCATCCCAATCTCCGGACTCCGTCTGGTGCTTCCCTTTCCCACCACCATCACCGCCACCACCGCAAAGCCAAATCTCCAGTGTTTGGGTTTTGTCGATGACGACGAACGGGAGGAGGAGTTTACTCGCTCTATGATTGCTCGTGTTGCCGTCTGTGTCGGTGAGGTCACGGGGTTTGTGGTTGGGTTGGAGTGTTTTATGAGTGATCTGGACGAGGTGGGGCTCCTTCTCTGCTCGGCCTGTTCGAGGAGGGTGAGGCGAGACTGCGAGCTTCTGATTCGGAGCAGGGGTAGATGGGGCAAATGCGGTTGATCTTGGATAGGTCTGTGGGTCTACCGCTTCTGCCTTTTGGTGGGTTCTGACAAAGATTGGAACTTTTTGTTTTTTTTTTTTTGAGAAGGTGGTGAGAATGCAGCAGGAGCAGAGGAAAAAGGTTTGTGCTTTTTGGGTTTTTTTTTCCGTTTTTGGTTGTGTTGTTTGCTGGTTTTTTTTTGGATGTTGGTTTTACTCAATGTTGGTGTATTTGTTGGATGTTTCTTATGTGGTGGGTAATTGGGTAGTGGATGTGGATTATTGATGGCGAACTAGGAGGGTGGATGTGGCAAATGTGGGTGATTGGTCTAGTGAATTTTCAACTTGGAGGCTCTAATTTCTCAGTTTTTTGTTGGGATTTGATGCCTAATGGTACGAGACGGGTAATTTTTATGATTTTTTATTGTTGATGACATCTGCTGTAGAAAATTCACCAGGAGCAGAGGAAGAAGGTTTGAGCTTTTTTGAAGTTCTTCTCTTATCCATTTTCTATGTTGTTTTATATGTAAGATGAGCTGTGAGATCTATTGCCTCTGGATGTTATTTGGAAGAAGTGGATCTAGCTAAGAGGTTTGAAATGAGGGGCATGTGTCCTATATTCCTATGTGGGTTGGTTGGATTGGATTGTCAGCGCTTTGCTGATTGCTTCGTCATTCATTTTGTTTATTTCTTGTTTGATGCCCGGTCTTCCGACTGAGTTTTGCTGTCCTTTCAAGTGCTACTCTTGTTGCTTTGATCAGTGTTATACCTAGTGAAACTGATCCAGTAGGCTCAACTTTTCCAAACTTGGCAAATGCTAACAATGAAAAGTAGATCTTTCAAAGTGCACTAGTTTTGATGTAGATGAATCAAAAGTTTAAAATGAAGGTTATAATTTCTTACAGAAGAAATTCGTCAAAAGAGAGATGCTTTTTTAACAGGGCTTCAAATGGTGTCGATATGGGTTATGCATATGTTTTATTCTAGTAAATACTGATATAGATTTGATTTTATACATTTTCACAAAAATGGCTAGGCAGAGGAATTAGATCAACAAAATCCGGTTCTTTGACTATGATGATATTCAACCCAATTGTTTTTTTATTGTATCAAGAAAAAAAAAATTTCTAGACCAGGAAAAGTATAATAAAGAAAATGGAAATTGTAGAATGAAATGTATGGAGTGCACAAATGTTTGAGGAAATTATTTTCATGCGTTTTTTTCCTGGTTATGTTCCAGAGCTTTTCAAGTATGAATATGTCAGATGGCTCTGTTTTCTTCCCTACTTTTTAGTGCCAATTAACCTAAAGATATTTGTTACAATTAACCACCTGTAATGATTGTTATAATAATGCCAATGCCAGTTTCCAATCTGGATCCCACCTTTTTCCTTCAAAACTTTCCCTGTCATTTGGAGTTGTTGCTCAGTTGCTTTCAAATTGTTTCATTCACCAAATAAGCCTCATCTATTACTTTCACTATGTTTGCAGAATCCATCAGAAGCAGATTTTTTCACAGAGTATGGAGATGCAAATAGATATAAAATTCTTGAGGTCATTGGCAAAGGAAGCTATGGGGTTGTGTGCTCAGCCATAGATACTCACACTGGGGAAAAGGTGGCAATAAAGAAGATACATGACATATTTGAACACATATCTGATGCTGCCCGGATCCTACGGGAGATCAAGCTTCTTCGGCTTCTGAGACATCCAGATATTGTTGAGATCAAGCACATATTGTTGCCCCCGTCAAGAAGGGATTTTAAAGATATTTATGTTGTCTTTGAGCTTATGGAATCTGATCTCCACCAAGTAATCAAGGCTAATGATGACTTGACAAAGGAGCACTATCAATTTTTTCTTTACCAGCTCCTCCGAGCACTAAAATATATTCACACAGGTTTGGGATACATTTGTATTTCCTTATATTTGTCATATATGACATGGAAACAAGTTTGATTATAAATATTTTATTAATGTACTCTGGTCCCTTGATTGGTGGTGGTGGGTACTCACCATCTTAGTTATCTTCAAAAAAAAAAAGGTAACTTATTGAAGCAAATGGTTCTATTTTCTTGGATAAACTTCACCTCCAAATGGATAAACTTCCCTTCATTTTTCATGTTTGTGCCTTTTCCCACTATCCACATTCCCACTCGCCAATTGATCCCCCACCCACATGGGTATTACTTTAGCATGAACCTTTTTTTAAAATAAGAACATATTATCTACTGTGTGAACCAGTCCTTCGCCACATAATGGCAGCTGCCAGCGTATTCAAGTTTCAGGAATGGACTATATTTCAGCTTGTTTCAAAGAATACACACATTAGCTGATTGGAAAGCTCAATTTGATCATTTTGTATTCACATTAGTTTATGTTTTAGCTTGATTTTTGTTTTCAAATTCCACCTGCTTCCTATATTTTATAGAGTTTCTGGGTTACTTTCTAAGTCTTTCTTGGAACTTTATAGGTTTATTTATCTTCTGACATGAAACTTACTGGTGCAGCTAATGTTTATCACAGAGATTTGAAGCCAAAAAATATACTTGCTAATGCAAACTGTAAGCTCAAAATTTGCGATTTTGGATTAGCAAGAGTAGCATTCAGCGATACCCCTACAACAATATTCTGGACGGTAGGTGAATTGAAGATCTAATGTGTTAAGGTGATATTTTTGACATAAAAGTCTCTTTTACACCTTCTCATCCGACCACATCATTATAATTTTCTCAATGATTTTCCCCCAACCTCACATGTTGGTGGATAACCACATACACCGATGGTGGACCTTTGTGGGCTACACTACACTGTGTAAGATACTGCAGGACCTTGCCCACATTGGATTGTCATTACCAGTGTATTGAATTGAAGTCACACTGCAGTCAATTTGTTCTAAATTTTTATGGGTCAAATTACTATCATTTTTCCTCTGAACAAGAGACCTTTTTTTTTTTCCTATCACAGGATTATGTTGCAACTAGATGGTATAGAGCCCCTGAACTCTGTGGATCATTTTTTTCAAAAGTATGCTTCTCCATTATCTTTTAAATTTTACCTATATGCTACTGATTTGTTCATGAATATGATATCAGTATTGTTGTAACGAACCTCACAAATTCATAATGTTTTCCCCTCTACCATGTGACATGTAACTATGTGGATCATTGGTAATTTTCTAGACCATGACTGCACTTTCTTCATCTTTGTCACATGTTATGTATTTCGTCAATGTTGTTATGGTGTCAAAGTGACCAAGACAATGGTCATATGCATTGGTGCTCGAGGCTATCAAGGGGCGCCCAGGCGATAAACTAGGGTGCCTTGGGCGCCTAGGGGTCATAAAAAATTAAAAATATATATATTATATGCAATTATGCAATGACATTTCCATTCTAAACACAATTAAACACTAATACATTTAAATATATAGAAAAAGTAAGATTTAAATGAACATTCCATAGGAATTTGTAAAAATATAACATATGGTTGGGCTTGGGCATTGAAATGCCCAGCTTGCTTTGAACGCTTTGATGCTTACGCAAACGCCTTGATAAGTATGTTGGTGCATAGGTGACAATAAAACCATCCATGTGTGATTTAAATCTTTAAAGGTTTCAAAATTAACAAAATGTTTGCTGCATATTCATAAATAAGAACATCAATTCATTAATTATACAACATCAAATAAACTAATTAGGGCATAAATCTAGATCATTAATAAGTGACACAAGTACAAGTTAAGTAAAACATAAAAAAAACATAATCTTATGAATGGAAGAAAAATATAATATATGATAAAAACCCATAAGTTTGATAAAAATGAAATAAACAATATGAAAAAACATCACTATTACAATGAAGCATTACATGTTTTTCATAATCCAACTATTTTTAATTATTTTAAATATCCATAAAAGCATAAATATTGTGACATACTTGATATTTGGTTCAGTTTGCTGTTTACTTACACAAACAGGAAATAATGATTTGCACAACCAAAACAATATCTAGTAATGAAATAAATGTAATAACAAAGGACCTTTTATGAGATTTACCATGTTACAATTAAAATTTCATTGAACTAATCATTAGAGATGTTTTTATACAATTAGAATCCAAATAATACCTAGCAAAATCTCTCTCTCTCTCTCTCTCTATATATTTATATAGATATATGTATATATATAGGTAAATTTTCTGGTAGGACTCGACTCTATTTATGACATGTAGGACCTTAAATCTCTCAATTGTTGGATTTGCATCTTATGGTGGATCTAAGATAAAGTGCCTCAATTAAGGATAATTTTTTGTATCTCAATGTCTAACTATTAAATCAAAAAATTTAAAACATTAAATATGATCGAAATTATTTAAAATACTTATATATCAAAAATCAAGTGATCTTGAAATGTCCATGTATTGAATTTAGCATGTACTTGTTTTAACTTACTATAGTTCAAAGAGAACCATTGAATTTGTATTTGAATAGATTTATACAGTAGGAGTTCTTAAATGATATGGATTTTGGTGCATTTCTATTCTAGTTGATGTAGATTAAGATCTATAGATTATATTTTGGTTGTGAAATTTATAACTTAGAGACCTAGTAATTTTTAATTTAAAATTATTGAATTTGTATATAAATAAATATATATGTTAGGACTTAGGAGTTTCTAAGTGACATGGAAAATTCAAATTGAACACCAAAATTTGTTCGGATGAGTTTTAACTGTTTCGGACTGACCAATATGCACTTGTAGCTATTGTAGCCATGATGGTTGTGCTCATGTAGCCATTGTAGCTACCGTATTTTACCTTTCTAGAGGACCTTGAAAAATTTGTGCATGCAAAAAATGAGACAGTGATGGATTACCATTGTAAACCTACACAAGGACGAATTTATTTAAAATTTATATGGTTCATTAATCTTAGAAGCCAACATAGTTAGATTATTAAATCATTTCAAAGACTTTAGTGGAAATTTCAAGGGGTGTTTCACAATGTGTCAAGAAAGTGTTTGCTTATGTCTAGTCACCACCAAAGGTTCTTTGTCATATTCTTGGTGTTGACATCTTGTTGGCAACTAAGATAAATTCTAAAATGGATTCTCAAGCTTGACTTTGCATTATGCTAATACCTTCTTTTATTAACGTATGATGACATGTTGACAAGCTATATCCATTTTAGGTGTTATATACAACTATGAAACTTTATCATATCTTCCATTTTCTTGCATGACTAGGTGCATAATTTCCACTTTTTTGTTTGTGCGACCCAAGCATGATTGCCTAGAAAGTAGAAACCTCAATATAGAAATTAATTTCTAGTACTACTGCTTCCTTACAAAACTTCACCTTAACTTTTCATGTATGGGTGTGACCGTTTAAATTGATGTTTAGATTCCGCAACATATTTCGTGTCCTTATTGAGATGCATCCATATTTGAATCCAATAACTGCTAATTTGGACATTGGTATCTCTGTATTGATTCAGACATATCAACACATATATACCAAAACAAAAGTATAATTAATGTCTAATTCCTGATTCTTAAATATAAAACAGTCTCATAGGGATGTATGCTGCACATGTTTACTATCATTTTTTATTGCAAAAGAACCTTATAGAGAGATTGTCATACAGTAAGGAATTATTGGTTCAAATTTTTTCACTATCTAATTATCACAATCTATTGTGTAGGTCTTAAAATTTAGTAAATTTCAGCTATTAGAATCAGGAACATGTAATTAATGATAAAAGGTACTTTGATGAGGTGAAATTATAGTATGAGACACATCATAAAAGGTGCTTCAAAAAGGATGAGTGCTACATCCATTATTATCCAGACAAATAAATAGTATGTATCAATATCTCAAAAAATATTATCTGTGTTATATGTCTTCTGATAGTATCCATTAATTTGGATTTGGATAATATCCATTAGATTTGTTCCTGCACCTGTTTGTTGGCAAGTATTCTGGCTACAATAGCTGATTTGTTTCAGTAATCTCAAGTGTTTATTTTTGGATATTGCAGTATACCCCAGCTATCGATATATGGAGCATAGGGTGCATATTTGCTGAGGTATTAACTGGGAAACCACTATTTCCTGGTAAAAATGTTGTCCACCAGCTGGATCTAATGACTGATCTTCTTGGGACACCATCCTTGGAGACTATTTCTCAGGTACGGAGATTTTCTGTGAGTAGAATGTTGATTTGATTCTTTGGGTACCTGTTGTATTAATTTTGCTCTATAATTTCAAATTGTTGAATTAGGTCCGCAATGAGAAAGCAAGGAGATACCTGAGCACCCTGAAGAAGAAACAGACTACATCCTTTGCACGGAAGTTTCCTAATGCAGACCCTTTAGCAATTAAACTTTTGCAGAGGCTTTTAGCATTTGATCCCAAGGACCGACCAACTGCTGAAGAGGTATTTGTTATTAGCAATAATTCCATTTGAAGCTTTCACATTATCTCTTATACCAATCATCTTTGTTGTCTTTCATTCACTGGTATCTCATCAACAAGAAGAAAGTGGTTATAAAGATGGGTTGACTGTAGTTTCTTATTTGCAAATTAAGTAATATTGGTTGTATTACACTAAAAGATAATAGTGTCTGTAATAAATGTTTTTTTCATTAGGAATTGGAAAAATATGAAATTGCTATTGTTTTTGAGGTGCTTCATATTCTATAATTATGAAATTGCACTACTTGAAATAAAAAAAATTGTTTTGAAAACATAGTTTTCCTGAGATTATTTAGGATACTGTTGTTTTTCAGAATATGAACGTTGGTTTGTGGCTTATTAGGCATTATCGGATCCTTATTTTAAAGGATTGGCCAGGGTGGAGAGAGAGCCATCTTGTCAACCAATCACCAAGATAGAGTTTGAGTTTGAGAGACGTAGAGTGACAAAAGAAGACATAAGAGAGCTCATCTTCCATGAGATATTGGAATACCATCCTCAACTGCTCAGGGACTATGTCAATGGAACTGAAAGGACAACTTTCCTATACCCCAGGTTCTTATTTCACCATACCAGCTTAGTAGAGATTTTGTTAGCTTGTAGATATGATATGTATTGTTTTAATCGATAAAATTTATTTCATTGTGACTTTGTCATATACAGCGCTATTGATCAGTTCAGGAAGCAGTTTGCACACCTTGAGGAGAATGGTGGTAAAAGTGGTCCAGGAATTCCTTTTGAAAGGAAGCATGTTTCTCTGCCTAGGTGATTTTTTCACCTTTTTTTTTTGTCCATGTCTTTGAGTGACAGATAGTGTCCTAGACTCTGTTAGCTATCTCATGTTTCAAATTATTTTACATTTTTAATCTTATTTTAGAGTTGGTCCCTTTCCACACAGATCAACGGTTGTTTACGCAGCTACTGTCCCTCCAAAGGAGCAGTCCAATGTGGCTTCATACAGGGATAGACAAGGTCTGGATGAAGCACGTAAGAACCCCAGGGAATCTGATGGGATGCCATGCAATCTACAAAGGACTTCACAGGCTTCTCAAAGAATCAGAATAGGCATGTATAAGTCAAATAATTTTATGTTCTTATAGTTCTCTCTCACTTGTAGCCATATACAGCCCATGTCGATGTTTGATAGATCTCTTGAAAAGACCTGCTAATGGACTGACCAATGGACTTGTCTCATTTTCTTGTATCACCAAAAGACACATACCGTATCATTCCGACAATGTGACTCTAGGGAGTTCACTTTGTCACAAACGACATGTGATGTGCCTAAGATGATACCAGGATAGGGATGAGCCATACAAAGTGCTAGTCTATGGGTCTGCATCCCATTTCAATATTTAGTACAAGATGCAAACTTGTCTAGTATTACTAATATGGTCAACTTTATAGCTTTTAAAACCTATTTTCCTATTTGTCTTGATCTATTAACCTGGTGTACCATTATTAATTCAATATCATTCACAAGTTTTATGTCTAACATATTAAATCCTCAGGATCATGTGCAGCAAGACCTGGAAAGGCTGTGGGGCCAGTTGTGCAATATGAGAATGGAAGCGTGCAAGGTGCTTATGATCCAAGAAGGTTTATTAGGAACACTACCCTTCCACCGCAGTCTACGACCCATTCCCTCGCATACTCTTTCCATAGAAACCATGGAAAAGCAGAGAGCTCCGAAAGGGACAAGACAGACGTAGATCAGGGACAACCACGACAAAGATTCTACCAGCAATATCTGCCTGCAAAAAAGGCACCAGAAGTAGCCATTGACATGAGAGCTGCTTTCCATCTACATAGAGGTGCCAAGGGTGCTTCTGATCATTCGGATGACCACATGGTGATAGACACGAATATGCTGCAGGCTGGTTCTAAGTTTGGCAGCATTGCTGCAGCTGCTGCTGCTGGCACTCATAGAAAGGTCGGTGCATTTAAGCATGGCGGGACAAGAATGAATTAGGCAATAATGTCATCTTAAAGCCAATGTCATCGACAACCAAGGTGAGGAAGGTGGAGCAGAACAAGGCCTTAAAATTTTAGATGACCGCCTCCTAGAAAACTTGGTCGATCACATTAACTGTGCTGTGATGAACTGAGCAATACATTTTTCTTACAGGGAACATGAATTTTACAAAAGTTATAACGTGAACCTTCTGTTATGTACTAGTAAGAAAGAAATGTACACTTGAAAGAACAACACAATTAATCACAAAACCCTCATTGTTACAGGGAAAAATGTTGCAAAATTCAAAGCTACGCAATTCAAGAACCAATAGTCCATTTGGAACATCAGCCTGTGACAAAATGAGTTTCTTCCACGTATTAGTGTTCCAAATGGTTTTTTGTAGTATGTTACTTTTGCTTATAAATGGATCTCAAGACAAAAAGTTGGTAGATCTCCAGCTTGTCTCTTGCGAATTCCTTATGGTTCGTGTAAACAAAGAAAGTTCCATGTTGCCCGTGTGGTCTAACCAAGTCTCCTATTCATTAATTACTGATTGAGTAATTTTACTTTGTTATTACTCTGAATACATGTTGCACTGATCTGTACTCAAACAATTTTAACTTGACCAAATTTGGTTTCTACAAAGAAGTACTTCAAGTTTTGAGTCACCATCGCAAAGATAGTAAAATCAAACTAGCGAAGTGGTATGATTACAGCAACTCTCTTTTACTATGACGAAGTTTAAACAATAATTCACATAACCTTTTTGATTGAATGGAAAGACATTTCAATGAAGAGCCTGAGTATTGGCGTGAGGTTTTATGCCATGAAGGTCTACATGGTATCATATTCAGAATCCTGCATCAAATTGAGGGTAAGAAAAGGTATGTGTGGTAGATGACAGTATGCATGCAATGCTTAATTAGTTTGCAAAGAAGCATTAACTGGAGAATGATTACCTTCAGATATTCTATTGCACAAGCTTCACACCAATCTTTCATCAATGGGCATTTATAAAACTACAGTGTTTGGAGCATAGGTGGTAGTTGCCAATCTGGTGGATGGCAAACAACAGATGGGCGGGACCAGCACATTATTTCTTTCAAGGAGGGGGTAGACTTGCAAGGATGTTGTCCTCGTTCTTGAAATTCAGTGGACCACAATCGAATATGGAAACTGTTTTATGCTTCTGTCGCTTAAATCCAGAGACTGCAGGTGTTAATAATGCTTGGAAATTGATTTGGGCAATTCTCCCATTCTTGTTTCTTGACAAATTAAGATGGAGTAGATGTTCCAAGTTGCCAATAGAATCTGGGAGGCGTTCAATCCTGTTGTTGCTGACAACAAGTGCCCGTAAGCATTCTAGATGGTTCTAGTCCTCAACAGCAATATCTGTTTGGTGCATCTGTTTGGTGCCGAATTGAAAGTGTACGGAGGCCACCACTTTCAAGAAACAAAGTTGATGGTAAAAACCACAGCAGGATTTGATCTTACGTCATAAATTGATACATGGCGTGCTTCATGGGAGAAACTAGAGTTTGGTATGCGCATAATTAACAAACCTTCCTAACTATATTGCGACTCTATGGTTTATATGATGATAAATATATATATATAATTCACTAACTTGTCACACCAAATACATGAGAGAACCACTTGTAGCCGAAGGCTGATTGGTGTATCCGCCTCAAATTTGACAACCTACTATGCCCAGGAATTATTGATATCATATAAAAAAAAAAAAAAGGGCGCTGACTTTGAGCCAATTTTTTTTCTCTCTCATGTATGTGGAGCCCTCCCTTGGTGTATATATGGAGGGTCCTACATGTGTGAAGAAGAAATGGAGTGGTCAGTCCAAACTTGGATGTAAAATGGTCAATTTGTTTTAAATTACTCTTATGGACATGCACTAATTTCAATACCTTAAAGGACGCCACAATGCTTAACCCATAATCATGTATAGTTCATTCTGTACGTAATTATTATTTCAATTAGGAAGGTTATGGTTTTGAATCTCAATAGATGTAAAAATTTTATTTTAAAAAAAAGAGGGAGGATTGGAAAACACCATCACCTTCTGTATGGGAAAATTAAGGGTGTACGTAGGTTAAGTTTAATTTGAGAATCGAACTAATCCGACTTGTATGGATTCAGTTGTGTCGAGGTTTTTTATATCATAGGTTGAGTTTTGGTCACAAAAAATCTCATACCAAAAGAACGTAGCTAAGTCTCACTACTAGAAAAACAGGAAATCGCGAGGAAAGATGTCCTCGCTAAGTCCTCCCAATGTCCTCGCGGTTTCCTCGCTAATGACCTTTGCGAGGACAATAAATCCTCACAAAATACATCATCGTTAAATTTTAGTTGCGAGTAAATTTTCTAGCGAAATCCTCCTAAGAAATTTTGCGAGGACTTGACAAGGATAGAAAGTCCTCGCAATGCCTTCGCTATTAGTCGCAATTTCCTCACAATGTCCACGTCATGTTCTCGCAAGTTATAAAAAAATTTAAAATTTTCTGCCAGAAATTCCTTATTGTCACTAACACATTGTTAGACATGCATCAGATTACCAAAATTAAAGAATTACAAAACATTAATATCTATACCATGTATCCGACATGCCAAAGATCTCCAAAAAAAACAAGCACATGGTACAAAGCCATAAAAAACATGAAAATGTAGAACTTGAAAAAAACAGAGAACAAACATGAAAATGTGCATGACATAGTCAAAGTAATTACAGTGACTGAAGAACATGAAAATGTGCTAATGAAAAACAGAGAGGAAGGATATGAAGAACCTTGGGTTGCTGATGGCCCAAGTACTTTGTTAAAGTTGAAAGATCTACACCCTTCCTTTCCATTCTTTGAAGGTGTGATAATTGTGATGGATCCATCATCAATATGACCAATGGTGCTCATAGAACTAGATTGTCCAGGCAAAAAGGGCCTCACTCTACAATACACTCTAATACTACCTGTAAGAAAAGAAGCTTAAAATGTGATTGTCTGTATGCATTTATAATTCCTCTTCTTTTAAAATATGTATCTAATATGGCACTGTGAAGTTTGTTGTGTTACCTTTAAGGTCCTGGATTTGATTGTATAGCTTCCGATTTTCCTGTAGAACTTTGTGATATCCTGAAGCGGCATGAGTAAGGCTTCGAAAGTGGTTGCCTGATGGTGTGGAGGAAAGATGAACAAGGAGAGGTAAATATTTAGATACACGCAAAGCCTAAAAAAAGGTCATTCTTCAACAACCTTACCAAGGTTGCATAACTCTTCAGAATACTTTACTTGCATGACCTGTAAACCAACCTTAGTAGTATGAAGCATACGTTTCAATTCCTGTAATAGACTCATTATTATGAAGTGGTTGATTTTGCTTTCACTGAAGTATAGCAATATGTTGCAGCTGAAACGTAACCTGAATATCTTTTTGTTGTCGCTCAAAAATTATACTTTGTTTCTCAAGTTTCTGCCTTGACTCTTCTTCATTTAGTTTCCTCTGAACATCATCTTCCTTAGAACATGCCATATTTTCATCGCCTACCTCCGTCTGCAAAATCATTTGACATAATAGTGGTTATGTCTCTGTCATATGCATTTGGAATA
>JAMKQA010003664.1:0-15525 GCA_024699735.1 Posidonia australis
TGTGTGTGTGTGTGTGTGTAGGCAAGAGATCAGTTGATGATGGTTGGATTGGAATCCAACGGTTACTTATGAAAAGCACTATTATGGTTTGAGTGGTTTTGGTTTTATTTTTTTTATTAAAATCTTTAGATATTTTGTTTTGAATTTGGTAGTTTTTTTTATTACACGTTTGTTGACTTGAGTTTGCATTTTTATTTGGGTAGTTTCCTTTCTTTGTGGGTAGTAGTTATTGTGATTAGCGGTTATGGTGAGTAGTTTCCTTATATTAAACGTGTAGTTTTTATTGTCATTGATATAATGATTCCTCAATTAACGTAATTTATTTACATTTGTTTGTAGATTAGATGGATGTTTGTATTTTTGTGGAGCACCAGAAAATTAAACATCTAGTTGGTAATAGTGTTTAACAGTTTAAGAGAAATATCTCACTGGAAATACTGTTTTTCAAAACAATAATACTGTTTTTGTATCAGATTTGTGATTCCTAGTATTAAACAGTAATACTGTTTCATAGTATTAAACAGTTATTATCATAAATTTAGAGATTCCTCAATTAACACATTTTATTTACATTTTTTACAGATTAGAAGGATGTTCATGGGCAGACCAGTTGTGTTTTTTTGTTGACTCCATCGGAAAATTTAATATCTGGTTGGCGATGGTGCATAGGAGCAATATCTTGCTGGAAATACTGTTTCTCAAAACAGTAATATTATTTACGAAATCGTTTAGTGATACTATTCACATTCAAACATTATGTAATTCAGTAATACGAAACTAATTGATGCAGATACAAAATTTAATTTAGTATTACTATATTACGGAACTGAATAACAAATAATTTTGTAACTACAATTATATTTGATTAAAAACATTACATTGATCCATAATTTAATTTATTAAAGGAATAATAATTTTTTGATTCATTATTATTGAACTGAACACAAAATATTTTCATAATTACAATTATATATAAAATTTAAAAATCTAACTTTCCACTATTTCAATTCAGTAATACTGAACTGGATCTACTTGCTTTCCATGCTCTTGATCTCTCGATTTATCCCACTGGATCAGCCCCATGCTGCAAAGGAGGAGACAGACTTGAGGAAGGTGATCCCAAACCCAAGGCCAGTAATGGCAATGTGCTTTCAAGAATGGTCGACCAGATTCCTAGCAATGACGCCCATCTACTCTAGATCTGACTGGATTAGCCCCATGTGTGCCGAGATCTCTTCGCTTTACCCATATCTTCTTTCCATCAAAACCCATTCTCTCCTAAATTGAACAAAAGGGAACAACAAAAAACATCACTAAAACACAAGAATGTAGGGTGACATATCACTAGAATGAAACAGTTATGAATACTAAATAACATTCACAAAATCGTAATACTAAAGCAAATAATAATTTTCAAGTGAATATTTTTTTCCAACGCCAACCAACACCCGATTGCAATCACTATCGCATCGTAGAGCTTCACAATCCTCGTACAGAAGAAATCGTTCACTACTTCCCACTAGATCGTAGCTACTCCGGTACCTCAATGGATCTACACTCCCGTTCCCAACCCATCCACTGTAGCTATTCTTTCAATGGATCCACTGCTACTGCTGCCAATGGATTCTCCGATCATCCCCGTCGTCCTTCGGATTTGACGTCGATCTTGCCTTCCACGGAGGAGAAGGCTGGGACAACACCGTCGTCGTCGGGGCATCCAAAGATTTTAGGGGTTTCGGCATACCCATCGTCCTTCGGATTCGACGTCGATCTCGCCTTCCACTGTCATGCCCCAAATTTTCCACAATAATTTAAACAAATTAAATTACGGGAAAATTAAAGCTAAACAGTAAATATCAAACTACCAGGAACCTGTGTATGCTGCTGGGGGACTCCGATCTATATGCACTAGGCTAAACCAATCGCATGTCTTCATCTGCAAACCAAAACTACAAGGAAAGCACATGAGTGACCAAAGTCACTCAGTACGCATCCCACAAAAACCACGGAAAATAAAACTATAATCATTTTTCCCTTTTTAAATTCATTTCACAAACCATTTTCCCAAAACCTCATAAATCAGGCCCACACCGGCCAAAACCACAAATCAAGGCTCTACTAGCCCAAAGCCACAAGCAAAGGCCCTCAATGGCCAAAACCACACACAGTGAGTCGGGAAGCCCGACGCCAGGCAACCTAACTCTGGCCACAAGTAGTCCACCGAAGAGCCACCAATGGCGTCTACACTGTCACGACGTGCCACCCTGTGCAGGAGCCGCATCGTCCCACGATTCTCCCTCCTGGAGAACCCTCAAAAAGCCAACCCCTCCTTGGGAAGCCTGTCCTGTCTCTCAAGACGCTACCAGCTACGAGGCACGTGTCCCACTTGCACTGGCCATCACAGGGTACGCCTCCTCACGGCGTCCTCCACACACGGTACTTAGGAGGGAGTGTCATACCTCCACACCCGACGACACCTGAGCCTTAGTGCTCACAGCGACAGCAGGAGTATCATACCTCTCCGTCATACCACAAGACACCTCAACCCGTGGACCACAACCCTAGCCTTGAGACGACAGTCAAGGAGTCTCATACCTCAGGACTCGACGCCCCTCAGCCCTAGGTATCTCGGCCCCCTGACCTCAACCAGGGAGTCGAGCCCGACCACCCGAGAATATCGTCACATTACCTGATCCCGACAACACAATCCCACACTGTCTCAGCCCTCACACAGAAAACTAGGAAAACATTTTCCAAAACAGGCCAACTATTTCCTTGAAATCCATTTTCCCAACTATTTTCATATCTTTGAAAATTCTTCCAAAACCTCGGCAAAAAGGCGCATCAGGTGTCCTAGGAGACCACCACTGAAGGCCCACAATCCCTCTCAATGGGACAAAACATGGCAATCAAGAAAGTCCTTGGAAAACGCATTTTATAAACACATTTGGGCCCAGAATCGACATGTCGAAAACAGGTTTGGTATGCCGAAAACCCCTGGTTCGGTAGGCCGATCTGGATAAGTCGACCGAATCAAGTCAATGGTCAACACTCAGGCCAAATTCGGTATACCGTCCAGAAATGGATGATTGAATCTCAACCGGAGGACCTAAACTGACAGAAAAATGGTATGCCGAGGGGAATCAGTATACCGAAATCCCCTGATTCGGTATGCCGTTTCCATTCGGTATGTCGAATTCTGCGAAACTAGAAAACGGCCCAAACCCTATCGTCCGAAATCGCCCCAACTGGGACTTCCGATCGGACCCACTAAAGTAACACCAAAAATCTTGCATAAAACATATGGTGTAGACCCTCAAGTCTACTCCAAAACCCAACAAACAAAACTATTATCCATTCACCATGCATTAAGATATAAAATCACAAATGCAGAAGGGTCAAAACGACCCAAAACGCAACCACCAGCATAAATGCCTAATGAATGCTCCGTAAATTCTCAATAAATCACAATAAATTTTAGGAAAGTAAACTTACCTAGATTCCATGCAATCCTATCATTTTCTACCAATTTCATGCTCTCTAATACATGAGGTGGAGATGCGTACTTGAGAATGCGCTCCAGCGATACTTGGTCGACCCCCGGCGAATCCGGCGACCACGGCCTCACCGCGACCTCAGGGACACTCCACTCATGCTCCGCGCACCACTCCAAGCAACCACAGCCCTCTGCTTCGCTCCCTTGATCTCTCTCTCTCTCGGCGCGCGCGAAGGAAGAACAAGGGAAACAGAGGAGGTCAGGTGGAAGGAAAAGGGGAAACGAGAAGGAAGAAGAAGGAAGAGTGGGAAGGAAGAGAAAGAAGGTGGGGAAGGAGGAGGGATGCGCCGCCGAGGAGGAAGGGAAAGAAAGAAGAAGGAAGGAGAAGATGGTGATGGCGACGGAGGAGAGCGGTGCGGCCTATAAAGCCTGCGCCCGCAGTAGCTGAGAACGTGCCCACCTGCGCGTCTCAGCCACTGGCACACCGCACGAGCAACCAACCACTCCGCCCAACCACTGGCCACAACCAACAGCCCACAAACATCCTGTGTATACACACACACACACACATGCTTCACAAGGCCAACTCACCCCATCAAAGTCAAGAATGACACCAAAAACATAGCTCTCTCTAAGCCAAACTCCATCATCCCTTTGTTGGGAGCCCCTTCAAGACACAAAAACTCCAACCACAAGCCCACTACAGTGTATCCTAGAGTCACAAAACATCCTGAATCACTCAGGATGACACGTAAATTACATTGTTGACAAGGTGCAATTAGTTTCCATCAGCATCCGTTACGCTACTCTGATGCTTAACTTGGCCAACTCAGCCCATCAAAGTCCAGAATGACCCCAAACTTCACACCACTTAACACCCCTGAATAATTCCTTCAATCAAAGGTACGAGAGAAATCTAGCTACTGAGACACAATAAAGTTCTTCACAGATCTACAGTGTACTAACAGATTAACTAATCAAGCACTATCAGTTAAAAACCTTGAATATAGGTCCCCTAGCATGAGATTGTGATTTTATAGAGATTTCATGAATTTACGAGAATTTATCATGAATATCTCAGTGGTTTTTCTCGACAGTATGCTACAGTAGTGTTCCATGACATCATAGGCTATATGATTTAATATCTTGAGAATCGCATATCAGATTAAGATGAAACTTGTCCCAAAATGTAGTAGACTCAAAATCCTTCAAGATGACTATTTTTAGGCATTTTTGCCGTGGCCGGAGATGGGTCTGCCTGGTGCTCTTAGGTGGGGCAATGTTTCCGATGACCTAATCTGGGTTACTGCAAGTGCGGGGATCATGTGTCAAATGCACGGATTAGATGCGCGGATGGGATGCACGGTTCTCACAGGCATAATTTCCAGAAAGGATAAAACACATAATGAAGATTTTAATTAGTGGAAAATATAGTTTTAATCCCTGAGTAATTCTTCTGAAATAACAAATGTTTTAGAAAGAAATGCAAAGGTTAAAAAAAAAAGATTCCTCTTTAAAAGAGATTTAATCGGAATTATTTTTAGAAGAGAATATTGGTTTTTCATAAAAGCTTTCCATGTGATAAGGAAAATGATTTCAGAAAGAGTTTTAGAAAGAGTCTTTAGAAAAGAATTTCAGAAAAGATGCACGTTTTCTCAGAAAAGAATTTCTGACCAGAAGCATGTTTTAGAAAGAAAGATTTCCGAATTTTCAGTTGGCCCTGGGTGAAAGAGACTGGGAGCCAAAAAGGGCTAGTGCTGGCTAGGTAATGTGCTCAGTTAGGCAGGTGGTGTTAGGTAGGCTAGGTGAGATAGCTCAAGAGCTCGTGATGGGTCTGGTCACCGATGCTTGCAACACCATGACAGATTTGAAGAACGTCGTGCATAGACGTGTCCCTGTGTAATGAGAATAAAAAAGAGAAAAGAAATAGTAAGGTCGTTGGCTGGGATGGTGATATGCCCTACACGGGGGCGTTCACCATGGCAGTGTAGGGGATCGAGGTTGGTGCCTCCTTCCCCAATTGTGGCCAGGTCACCTCTGATAAAGGTGACACTAGAAAAGAGATTTGCAGATTTCAGATTCAAAGTTGGTTTGAGGCTAGAATTGAGCTTGATTTTGGTTTCTGAGTTTTAGCCAAATTCTAGACAAGATAAGAATAATGTTTTAGGACTAGTTCCAGCCAGGTTCCATGTTTTTGCAAGATTTAAGATTTGAGATTTAGGCTGGAACCTAGTCTTAGAGCAATTTTCCAAAGATATGTAGAATAGAGCATAGTTTTCAAACAAGAAAGTAAATTTTCAAAATGCATGATTTCCGAGATTACATGAAAGAAGTTTTCTCAGAATTTTAGCTAGAATTTGATTATGAGATGATCTCAGGGAATAGTGAGGACTCTATTGGCGAACCTGTCTGTTTGTCCAAAGATGGTAGAAGCCATCATCGCCATCCAATAGTTAGACCCCTTCGCTAGGGACACCTGGCAGAAGCTGGAGGCAGGAACAATGCTTCATTTCTCAGTTGGTGTAGATGGTGGGATGAGATACAATCTTCGACTGTACGTGCCTCAGGTTGAGGAGATAAAGAAGAGTTTAGTAGACGAGACTCATGGGTCTCGGTACACAGTCCACCTTGGAAGCACTAAGATGTATAAAGACTTAAAGAGAAATTTTTGGTGGCTTGGGATGAAGAGAGAAATAACAGAATTTGTGGCAAAGTACACAACTTGCTAGATGGTTAAGATAGAGCATCAAAATCCTTGAGAAACTCTACAGCCCTTGGATATTCCAATCTGGAAGTGGGAGCACGTGTCGATGGATTTTGTCACAGGATTACCCAAAACCAGAAGAAAGAATGATTCAGTCTGGGTAATCGTAGATCAACTCACCAAGTCAGCACACTGTCTACCTATGAGGATTAGTCTTCCTTTATCGTAGCTAGCAGAACTATATGTGTCAGAGATAGTCAGGCTTCATGGGGTTCCAGTATTGATTGCGTCTGACCGAGACACCAAATTCAAATCCAAATTTTGGAGTGATTTGCAGGAGGCGTTTGGGACAGTACTAAACTTTAGCACCGCCTTCCTCTCCCAAACAGATAGTCAATCCGAAAGGACGATCCAGACCCTAAAATATATGTTGCGGGCCTGTGCCCGAGATTTTGGAGGCAGCTAGGAAGATCACCGGCTGTTGATAGAGTTCACATACAGCAACAGCTACCATGCCATTATCAGGATGGCGCCATATGAGGCACTGCATGGTAGGCCATGTAGGACACCCACCTGTTGGAGTGAGGTAGGCGAGCAACAGCTTGTGGGACCAGAGATAGTGTAGTAGTATGAGCATAAAGTAGATCTAATCAGAAGGAGATTGCTTGCTGCACAGAGTAGACAGAAGAGCTATGCTGATCGGAGGCATAGGCCTCTAGAGTTTGAGGTGGGAGACTTCGTCTTCCTTATGGTGTCACCAACAAAGGGTGTGGCGAGGTTTGGTAAAAGAGGCAAACTAAGCCCTCGCTACATCGGGCCATATCAGATCATCAAAAGAGTTGGTGAGGTGACATATAAATTGGACCTACCTCTAGAGCTAGCTAGTGCGCATAGTGTCTTCCATGTATCAATGCTAAGGAAGTGTCTGGCAGATGCGTCCTAGGTTATTCCATTACAGTCAGAAGAGCTTCAGCAGGACTTGTCAGTGGTAGAGGATGCTGTACAGATGTTGGACAGAAAAGTCCAAGTCCTTAGAAACAAGACTATTTGTAGACACCCCAATTTTGCAGGTCTACAGGATGGAATTGTGGTAACTAGGCTTTTAATCACAAATGAACTCAAACTCTGGTTTAGTCCCAAAGCCAGAGAACGCCAAACCCAACAACAAATGGTCTGAGCAGTGATCCAGGGCCATGCAGGCGCACCTCTCTGGCACACCTGTCTGGCGCACCATTCAAGCGCACCTCACTGGCGCACCAGACAGGCACACCTTTTAGTCACACCATGCAGCCGCATTGGACATGCGCAAAGCGCATGAAGCCCACTAAAGCCCATTAAAGCCCATAAAGCCCATCAAGGCCCATGAAGCCCACTAAAGCCCATGAAGGCCCGTTAAGTCTATCAAAGCCCAAGCAATCCACCAAAGCCCATCAAGGCCCATAAAACCCACCAAAGCCCATCTTGGCCCATAAAACCCACTTAGGCCCATGAAGGCCCACAATGCTCCAACCCATTTCTCCACTTAGGCCCATGAAGTCCACAACACCTCTACCCATTTTCTTCTTTTTCTTCCAACCCAACAGCCACTCCTTCAGCCCTTCTCACCATAAGCAGCCATCACCAACCCAACGACTTCACCAACGCATGCAATCTACGTAATGCGTGGAAGACCAGCAGTAGCCAAGCTCGAGCCCTCCACGAACCAGTGCCACCAGATGCATCGTCGCAAGCTCGGACGGCCGTCGATCACTGTCGGCCCGCGGGCAGGCAAGATGGAGGATGCGTGGGAGACAATAAGGTGGTTACGGGTGCTAGTTTGTTAGAGGAATCGCTAGTTGGTTATGGGAGGCTGGTTGTTAGGATTTTGTCGGGTTCTGTTATGGGTTGTTACAGGGTGTCGCCGAGGTTCCGCCTATAAAAGAAGCAGCAATGTGAAGGGGAATGAAAGACAGGAAAAAAAAGGGAAAAAAGAGAAAGAGGAGAACGACAGAGAGGAGGTTCACGGAGGCGAGGAGCCAGAGCCTTCAGCCACTTCCAGCGAGCAACGAAGGCGGAGCACGTTGCCAAACCAGGTACGCCCTTCTCAGACTTCTGTTCATTTCAATTTTAGCTTCCTAGGGCTCCCTCTGTCTTCCTTGACCGATTCCAACAGGGCTAGAGGCCTCACCAAGGACATTTCAGCTCCTCAGTAGTTAAAGTGCATATACAGTGAGGGCACCAGTTAGCGTACGAACTACATAGACCTGCAAAATCAGTAGTGTGGCAGCAATTCTTCCGCAATAGTTCAGGGGTGTTAAACACTATTTGGGGAACGTTGGAGGATAACAAAGCCAAGTACATGTTTGCAGTCAGAAGATAATGGCACAGTGAGTAGAAGAACAGAGAAGAGCCAGCCTAAGATAGACTATGGTGTATCACATTACTTCCTGCCATCGGAGTATAGCTCAGGTCAGTGGATGAATATACATGCCTCCAGTCAGTGACCAAATGTGTCTCTGACCTCAACAGAAATCAGCCGCGGCCACTTTAGTGATTCAAAGTGCGCCTACAGTCACAGTCAAATCCTCAAGTGGTGCCAACACGTCCTAGGGTAGCCTGGCTCAATGCCAAAGGCATCCTTTTTTGCCTTGGTGTCTCCTGATCTGACTTCTGAGCATCATACACCTTTTATGCTAAGGGAATGTCAGCTGCTTTCTAGCTGGGCTCACACACATCGTTGCTTGGTTCATCAAGGGCAAGACAGCTGGTGTCTGAGCAGAACCTACATCTCAAATGATTAGCGGAGACAACAGCATGGCTGTGGACTCTATGCAACAATCCAGAATTTGGCAAATACAATCAGGAGAATATCCTACATTGGCGTGGCCAAATACAGAGCTATCAAAACACCACGGTTGAGCAGAACACACCCCAAACATACCAATCAGAGGTAGGCTACAATCCCAATCAAAGGCCTCTATCGAGTTGCCACAATTCCTTTTGTCTTCCAAGTACAATATAGGAAAGCAGTTGGGTGCACAAACTTGCAGTCACTTGATGAATGGATCACTTGCTTCGACTAGTGATGGTCTCAAGTACTTCAGTGGTTCACAGAAAATCTGTAGTTACAGCCTAGCTTCCAAGACCCCATACCCTCAAGTGATGTCCAGCCAGTCCAATACCAAGGGTATGTCAGTTGCTCTTTGATCAAAGGTCACATACAAAAAGCCAGCTACAGTGTCATCGAACCAGAGTCTTTGACCAGGGGCATGTCAGCTGTTCTTTGGTCAAAAGGCACAGACAAAGAACAAGCTATAGTGTAACTGAGCCAGAGCCTTCGACTAGGGGCATGTCAGCTGCTCTTTGATCGAAAGTCGTATTTCAGGCACCTAACAGAACATCCACTTATTATGTAACTGAGCCAAAGCTTTCGACCAGAGGCATGTAAGCTGCTCTGTGAAAGAAGGACTGTTTTGAGAATGCTTGGTGCAAATTATCGTCCAAATGATGGTCAGTGCACCTTCTTATAGGGAAGTGGCAATCATCATATAAAGGCTCCTACATGATGACAACTGTAGCAGGGCACTACGCTGTTTCAACTGACATCCCCCACAAAGGTGACGATCCAGGGTGCACTGATACTTGAATAAGATCTCCATGGCAAATCCTTTTGGCTGAACATGAAGATCAGGCCCTCCCTCACCTTTGAATTCTGGTCCTGATGGACGGATTCAAGGCCTCCCTTTTCGCCTTTGAATCTTCCCATCCAAGGTTCGCTCTATTCGGATGGATCTTGGTGCCATCCCTTTCGCCTTTGAATTTTCCCATCCAAGGTTTGCTCTATTCTGACGAATCTTGGTGCCACCCTTTTCGCCTTTGAATCTTCCCATCCAAGGTTCGGTCCATTCGGACGAATCTTGGTGCCACCTTCCCATCCATGGTTTGGTCTATTCGGACGGATCTTGGTGCCACCTTCCCATCCAAGGTTCGATCTATTCAGACGGATCTTGGTGTCACCGTTTTCGCCTTTGAATCTTCCCATCCAAAGTTCGGTTCATTCGAACGAATCTTGGTGCCACCTTCCCATCCAAGGTTCGGTCTATTCGGACGGATCTTGGTGCCACCCTTTTCGCCTTTCAATCTTCCCATCCAAGGTTCGGTCTATTCAGACGGATCTTGGTGCCACCTTCCCATCCAAGGTTCGATCTATTCGAATGGATCTTGGTGCCACCCTTTTCGCCTTTGAATCTTCCCATCCAAGGTTCGGTCCATTCGGACGAATCTTGGTGCCACCTTCCCATCCAAGGTTCGGTCTATTCAGATAGATCTTGATGCCACCCTTTTCGCCTTTGAATCTTCCCATTCAAGGTTCGGTCCATTCGGACGAACCTTGATGCCACCTTCCCATCCAAGGTTCGGTCTATTTGGACGGATCTTGGTGCCACCCTTTTCGCCTTTGAATCTTCCCATCCAAGGTTCCGTCCATTCGAACGAATCTTGGTGCCACCTTCATATCCAAGGTTTGGTCTATTTGGACGGATCTTGGTGCCACCTTCCCATCCAAGGTTCGATCTATTCGGACGGATCTTGGTGCCACCCTTTTCGCCTTTGAATCTTCCCATCCAATGTTCCGTCCATTCGGACGAATCTTGGTGCCACCTTCCCATCCAAGGTTCGGTCTATTCAGACAAATCTTGGTGCCACCTTTCCATCCAAGGTTCGGTCTATTCAGACGAATCATGGTGCCACCCTTTTCGCCTTTGAATCTTCCCATCCAAGGTTCGGTCCATTCGGACGAATCTTGGTGCCACCTTCCCATCCAAGGTTCGGTCTATTCGGATGGATCTTGGTGCCACCTTCCCATCCAAGGTTCTATCTATTCAGACGAATCTTGGTGCCACCTTCCCATCCAAGGTTCGGTCTATTCAGACGGATCTTGGTGCCACCCTTTTCGCCTTTGAATCTTCCCATCCAAGGTTCGGTCTATTCGGACGGATCTTGGTGCCACCTTTTCATCCATGGTTCGATCTATTCAGACGGATCTTAGTGCCACCCTTTTCGCCTTTGAATCTTCCCATCCAAGGTTCGGTCTATTCGGATGGATCTTGGTGCCACCTTCCCATCCAATGTTCGGTTTATTCAGACAGATCTTGGTGCCACCCTTTTCGCCTTTGAATCTTCCCATCCAAGGTTCGGTCTATTCGAATGGATCTTGGTGCCACCTTCCCATCCAAGGTTCGATCTATTCGGACGGATCTTGATGCCACACTTTTCGCCTTTGAATCTTCCCATCCAAGGATCGGTCTATTCGGACGGATCATGGTGCCACCTTCCCATCCAAGGTTCGATCTATTCGAACAGATCTTGGTGTCACCCTTTCGCCTTTGAATCTTCCCATCCAAGGTTTGGTCCATTCGGACGAATCTTGGTGCCACCTTCCCATCCAAGGTTCAGTCTATTCGGACGGATCTTGGTGCCACCCTTTTCGCCTTTGAATCTTCCCATCCTCCATTCGGACGAATCTTGGTGCCACCTTCCCATCCAAGGTTCGGTCCATTCGAACGAATCTTGGTGCCTCCTTTTGCCTTTGAATTCCACTCCTAATGGACGAAATCAAAGCAAACTGTTTGCCTCCTTCCTTTGGTCTAGTATCCTGAACTACCCCGGCAATCCTTGTGATGCCCGATGGATTCCCCACTCTCCTTGTTCCATCCCTCCTTTGGGTTGGTATCCTGAACTACCTGGGCAATCCTTGTGATGACCGATGGATTCCCAACTCTCCTTGTTCCATCCCTCTTTTGGGCTGGTAGCCCGAACTACCCAGATGACTTCCATTACCAGTAAGTTTTCGGTCGGCAAGCACCGTGAGTCCTGTCCGGCGCTTTTCCGACAAGTGTGATAACCGGTCATGTCTTCTAGGAGCTGATTGGTTGTCAACTTGTCAACTTGACATTTCTGTTGGTTCTCTGATGTTGGCTTCGGCTATGGCTGGACAGGACTTCTGGTGCATTCACTGACTAGTGGTTGGTTGTCGATAGCTAACTCTTTCTTACGGCTTTGGGTGGGGTGTCTTTGTCAACCCTGAGCATCGGTCTCTGTCCCACTCATCCTCCAACCTCGCTCAGGGAGGGGCATCTGTAGACACCCCAATTTTGCAGGTCTACAGGATGGAATTGTGGTAGCTGGGCTTTTAATCAGAAATGAACTCAAACTCTAGTTTAGTCCCAAAGCCAGAGAATGCCAAACCCAACAGCAAATGGTCTGAGCAGTGATCCGGGGCCATGCAGGCCCACCTCTCTGGCACACCTGTCTAGCGCACCAGACAAGCGCACCTCACTAGTGCACCTATCTGGCGTACCAGACAGGCGCACCTTTTAGGCCCACCATGCAGCCGTATTGGACATGCGCAAAGCCCATGAAGCCCACCAAAGCCCACGAAAGCCCATTAAGTCTATCAAAGCCCAAGCAATCCACCAAAGCCCATAAAGGCCCATAAAACCCACTTAGGCCCATAAAGGCCCACAATGCTCCAAGCCATTTCTCCACTTAGGCCCATGAAGTCCACAACACCTCAACCCATTTTCTTCTTCTTTTTCCAACCAAACAGCCACTCCTTCAGCCCTTCTCAACATAAGCAGCCATCACCAACCCAACGGCTTCACCAACGCATGCAGTCTACGTAATGCGTGGAAGACCAACAGCAGCCAGGCTCGAGCCCTCCACAAACCAGTGCCACCGGATGCATCGTCGCGAGCTCGAATGGCCGTCAATCACTGTCGGCGCGCGGACAAGCAAGATGGAGGATGCGTGGGAGACAACAAGGTGGTTACAGGGGCTAGTTTGTTAAGGGAATCGCTAGTTGGTTATGGGAGGCTGGTTGTTAGGATTTTTTTGGGTTCTGTTATGGGTTGTTACAGCGTGTCGCCGAGGTTCCGCCTATAAAAGGAGCGGTAGTGTGAAAGGGAATGAGAGATGGAAGAAAAAGGGAAAAAAGAGAAAGAGGCGAACGACAAAGGAGGAGTAGAAGAGAGCGAGAGAGAGGAGGTTCGCGGAGGCAAGGAGCTGGAGCCTTCAGCCACTTCCGGTGAGCAACGAAGGCAAAGCATGTTGCCAGACCAGGTACGCCCTTCTCAGACTTCTGTTCATTTCAATTTTAGCTTCCTAGGGCTTTTTCTGTCTTCCTTGACTGATTCCAACAGGGCCAGAGGCCTCCTCTGGTCGGAATCAGCCCTCAGGCCTCGCTAGAGTCATTTTCCGGTGGCCTAAGTGGGGGTGCTGGTCTAGGGCTTGTCCTTGGTCCTAGGAGCTTAGGTCCTCCTCTCTCAGCCTCCCTCTTGCTTCTCCACCCCTCAAATCCCCGCTCCAGTCGCTGCGGAAGCCTCCACCAGAAGATTGCCGGAGTCGCGCCAGTTCGCCGTCGTCGGAGAAGACGACTGAAGCCAGTGAAGAGACGCATGCCTCCAGCCTTGTCGTGCCTCTCCGAGCCTCCAGGATCATTCCACGGCATGCCTCAAGCACACCGGAGCCTTTAGAGCCAAGCCACGAGCCCTAGATCACTCTCGCAACTACGCTCATCGGAGAAGACGATGGCGACGACAGGTCGACTCCACATTGCGCGTTCTTCCTCCGTTTTGGCCCTCTGATGGAAAGGGAATGCTCCTTTCAACATGCCAAAGCCTCCAGGAGCTCATAGACGTGCGCTGCAGCCCTCCAGTAGCCCCTTTCTTCTCCGACATTGTCGCTGGAGTGCCGCGACGGCAAGGGAGGCGAGCAACCCTCTCTAACCGTCGCGCCTTCGATCAAAACCGTTGGATCTCTCCCCCTCTTTCTCTTCTTGCTTCCCATGGGGTCTGATCCTAGATCAGGCCATGGGATAGCCTTTGTGTGTTTCTCTGGCAGTCGTCGCTGGCGGAGGTCCGTCGCCGTTTCTTTTTTCTTTTTTAAAGAATAAAAATAGTTTTCTTTGAATTAATTTCTGTAACTTTTGTTTTATTGCATTTAGGTCCTTCTACTCTTGCAAGTAGGTCCTTCCTCTTACAGTTAGGTCCCTGCACATTTTTTCTTTAAATCGTTTGAATAAAGTTTTAACTGAAAATATTGCAATGTGCCCCCTAAGCTTCCCTAATAATGTTTTCCAGGCTTAAAAATTAGACAAAAAACCCTGAGTTTCATGAAATTCTTTTGAATGCAAATTTCTCTGTTCAAATTGCATTTAAACCCAAGATCTTCATGAAAATTCTTCTGAATGTATATTTCTCTGTTAAAATTGCAAGGTAAACCCTAAGCATTCAAATATCTGCACAGATGTGGTTTAAATTGCATTTTGACCCCTAAGCTTTTCTGAGTTTACTCTACATGCATACTCCTCTGGTTAATTTGCATTTTAGCCCCTGAACTTTTTTGAAATTATTCTAAATGCATGTTTTGATGGCATAATTGCATTTTAACCCCTAGAAACCTTCAATTAGTTTAGAAATACACAGATTTGCACATTTAACCCTAGATTTCTTCAAAATTACATGAGATGTGTTTTTCTATGTATTTTTGATGATTTATCTTCAGAAAATTCAATTTTCATTCAAAATTTGGGTTTTTTGCACAAAGGCCCTTGGAATTTTCATTTTCACACTCTTGTATGCATTTTGCACATTTGGTTGCACTTTTTCATGCATGTTTTCTCGTGACTTTTTTCCTTTCTTTGTGCACACGTTTCTAGCACATTTTAAGTTTGGTTTGCTCGTCGTCTCTCGAATTTCTTCCTATTTTCGCGTTTTTTGATTTGATTTGGCTTTCCATCACCCGAGAGCGTACATTAAAAGGCTTACCAAAGCTGACATTGTCCCGAAAGAGGATTATTTTCCCCAATTTGATTTTCTCGGATTTCTTCGAATTTCCGCTGATTTGTGAGACGCTTTCCAAGAATTTCTCGATTTTCACGATTTCCTTATCGCCCAAGGTCGTATAGTAAAGCGGCATTCTCAATGCCTACATTTGTCCCTCGGATTAACTTTTTCCCTTTATTTCATTTCTTCTCTTTGATTTGGCATGTTTTGAAGTCATCTTTAGCATGAGCATTCTGAATAGGCAAGCATACACCATTAGACCATTGGCAAGTAGGAAACCTAGAAAGACCGAGTTTCTCGGGCGCATGGGGGTGCCTAACCCCTTCCCCATGCGTAACCAGAATCCTTACCTTTTGTAGACACCCCGATTTTAAGGTGACCCAGGAATGAGTGTCCCTATGTTGCTTTAGATGCGATCAGCCCTTAAACCGAGCCCCAAACCCATTAGCCAGAGCCCAAATCAGACATCTGTGAGCAGGGCTGGCGCACCAACTTGGCGCACC
>JAMKQA010003665.1:0-12563 GCA_024699735.1 Posidonia australis
TGATTTTTCATGTTTTGGTTTTCCTTGTCTTCCATAATAGATTAGGTGGCGACTCCATTTGTTTTGTGTTTTTCGACGTGATTTTGCCGTCCGATTTCGCATTCATTTGCGGAATCTCCTCGCCGGCATGGTTACAGCGGTTCCCAGCCGTTGCCTGTATCCTGGTTGCAACTTGGTTCACTCTTTCTTGGTAGTTCCCAGTCGTTGCCTATATCCTGGTAACTACTCGGTTCACTCATTCTTGGCGGTTCCCAGCCATTGTCTGATCCTAGTGTAGACACCCCAATTTTTAGGTCATTTGGCAGCAGACTCCTTGGGATGATGCTCTGGTTGCAACCACCAAAATCGTAGCCCACACAAGTCTAATCAGGCCCACACTAGCCCTCCTGACCCAATTAAACTTAAAATCAAATTAAAACCCTAATTAATCAAATTCTAAACCCTAATCAAGTGAAAATAAATTAAATCAATTTAAAATCCATTAAATAAAACAAAAACCCTAATTCAAGCTTAATTCAAATTAAATCACTTAAAAATCCAAATAAATAAGAAAAAACCTAATTAAAGTTAAAATCCATTGAAAATCCTAATTAATAAAAATCCAAAACCCTAATTAATCCAAAAACCCTAAATAAACACAAAAATCCTAAATAAACATAAAAATCCTAATTAATAAATCCATAAACCCTAATTAATCCAAAAATCCTTAAATTAACCTTAATTAAAACTCAAAACCCTAATTTCAAATCAATTAAATAAAACCCTAAATCACAAAATTAAGAGATTAAATTAAACCCACAAAACCCCATTAAAATCTTAAAATCAAAACCCTAAAAAGTCCAAAATAAAAATCAAAACAAAATCCAAATAAAAAGCCCAAAACCCAAGCCCAATAAGCCCAACACTATTTCATTTAAGAATTCAATTCAAAACTTTAGAAAAATCAAAAAATAATTCAGACGACCCTATTTTTCCGGCGAAAACTCCAGCGAGCAATCCGAGAAATCCGGAGCAAATCTCAGCCTCTGAGATACTTGGTCAACCTCCTCCAGCTCAGGCCCGATCCAACGACGCTGATGGGCTAAAGGGAGGAGGATCAACGACGAAGAACCGACACATCAGAGTATAAAGCCTCTTGCCGTTAACAGAAGAAAAAGAACTCTTACCAGAAACCCTTTCTAGAGAATTTTACAGACCTCTTGCGAGCCTTCAAGCCCCTCACTAGTGACCCCTGAGCCCAGTCAGAGCCTCCCATTTGAGTTTCCCTCAGCCACTATCCGTCGGTGGGCAGATCAAAGCTTCGCCGGAGCACCTTACCGTCGATTCATCGCCGGAGTTCGTGGGATAGCCATCAGGTAGCCCTATCTCCCTCTCTTTTTCATTCGAGCATCACCCTTAGAGCCCCCTAGAGCCTCCAGGACGCACCAAGGGGGGAGCCAGGCTCCTCGCGTGTCTTCAACCCCACCTCCGGCGATGGGTTCACCATCGCCGGCGGGGCTCTGGGTCCCTGGCTTCAGGCATAGCCCCTAAGGGGCCTTCCTCTCCCTTCCTCCCCTTTACTTCTCCTTCCTCTCCACATCCTCTGGCCCCCCTTTCGTGGAGAAGTTGCTACTCGCCGCCACGCCGTCGCCGCACCCGCAGTCGCCGCCGCTCGCCGACGAGAGGCCGTTGGCGCAACCCGACGCATCCCGCTCCAAGCCAAGACCTCCAGGGGACTCCCCGCCACACGTCGAAGCCTCCCGCGCCGCTCCATCGCCAGCCTGATGTCCCGCGATGCTCCAGCCACCGCCGCCGAGCATCTCGCAGGAGCTTGAGGTGGGGGGGACGTTCCAGACCTCCTCAAGCCTCGCCGTTGCTTCCTAGAGCCTCGTCGTACCACCACGATGCTCACCCAGGCCTTCCTGCGCCTTGTCGTTCCCTGGAGAGCCTCCAGGAAGTCGCCGGCGGCAGAGCGCCGGCGATCTTCGAATGGGCCTTTTATGGCCCATTCTTGTTAGTTTTTGATTTTTGCAATTCAGTCCTCGTTTTATTACATTTCAGTCCTTTTTTATCACATTTGGGTGCAGACATTTTCATTTTAATCCCTAATGTTTTAAAATAATCTTTATTTCTTATGTGCCTGTGAATTTTGCATGTGGCTCCCTACATAGTTCATCTTTTAATTCTTAACATATTAATGCATGTTTTTATCACATATGGGTCCCTGAAACATAGTTTCTTTACATTTAGGTCTAGAATATTTACATTTAGCCCCTAAATCTTTTAAAAATGATGTTTTCTCTGTGAAATTTGCAGTCTGAGCCCTAAAATATTTAAAATTCACACTGACTGTTAGTAAAATGGAGTTTTCTTTACAGTTTGGTCCTGAACTTTTGCATTTAACCCCCAGAACTTTAAAAAATGAGTTTTCCTTGTACATTTTGCATTTTAAACCTCAAGAAACTTCATAATTGCATTAACCAAATAAAAGCTTCATTTTTATCACAATTAGACCCTGAGATTTTGCAGAAAAGTCCCTTGATTCACATTAAATCAATTATGAGCATAAAATTTACATTTTAACCCTTAGATTAATTTCAAATCCATCACTTAGGGTTTTAAATGTTTTCTTTCATGTTTTTGGGACATTTTTCACTCATTTCGCCTCATATTCTGCATTTAATCATTGATCCCATTTAGAAATCATGTTTTCACTGAGATTTGATCCTTAGCTTTATATTTTGGCCACATTTTCACTCATGTGTGAATTTTGTACTTTAGACCCTAGACTTTTAGGAAATTACCCAAGTGCAATTTTTACATCCTTGTGCCACATTGACATTGGACCCATCATTTGCATGTTAGGATAGATGTCATGAGCAGGTTTTTCATCCAGTTTCTCATTCCTTTCTGTGAATTTTGCATTTTGACCCTTATGTTTGTCCTTTATCGCGTTTACATCATTTTATCGATTTTCTCCACCATGTTTCCTGCAAATAACATCTTCTAGACATTTGGCACACATCTTGACACAACTTAGGCCATGCATCATTCCCATGTAGGCATTTATCATCTCTGGTCAGGGAAATGACCAAATTTCCCCTGTGCCTTCAATTCATGAGCGTGCATCTCAGTCTTTGCACTCAGTCTTGCATAGTCCATGTCTAAGTCATTCTTCAGAGTTTTTACATATTTAGGCACTTATCCATGCATTTCATATCCTTTTTCCTCACATTTGCATTTAGCGAGCCGACATCCCATGTCTTTCCTTCGTGGATTTCTTTCTTCACTTTGTCTTCAAAATTTCTTATCCAATATCCAATTTGATTTGTTTTAATCCTACATTTCAAATTTTTGATTTGATTTGGATTTCATCGCCCGAGGGCGTACATTAACAGGCCTGAGGGCCGACGTTGTCCCCACTACGGATTATTTCTCCTTTTTGATTTTCATGACTTTTTCCATGATTCCAATTCACTCTGTCTTCAGAGTTTCTTATCCGATATCTGATTTGATTGGCTTTGATCCTACTTTTCAGATTTTTGATTTGATTTGGATTTCATCGCCCAAGGGCGTACATTAACAGGCCTGAGGGCTGACATTTGTCCCTACTACGGATTATTTTCCCCCTTTTTGATTTTCACGACTTTTTTCATGATTCCAAGGACTCAGGTTGACTTGGCTTGCCATCTTTTTGATATCATTATGTTTTTCAGAAGCGTTCTTTAACAAAACCTCGTCATTTCATGTGATTTTTTGTGATTTTGTCAATTCATGTGGATTTCTTCGCAGTTTTCTCACACTGTCTTGCACATCCATCTAGTCTTGTCATGGCATACATATTAGCATGATTAGAGCATGATTTAGGTTTAGCAGACATCCATCTAGCCTTTACCAAGCAATTAGACTAGAAAGATCGAGTTTCTCGGGCGTACGAGGGTGCCTAACACCTTCCTCGTGCGTAATAGGAATCCTTACCCATCATCTGGTTAGCAGACATCCAGCCTTCATATTTGCACTCCTAGCATTCATCTTTTTGCGGTTTTCCTCGTCTTTCCCTTAAAAGACTAGGTGGCGACTCCTTTTCTTTCCTTGCGCCTTCGCCATCTTGGCATGGCTGTGATCTCCTTCCTACTGGCGCGACCCCGCGTCGGGACCTCCTCTAGTTGGCATGGTCACACCTGTAACAACTTGGTTCACTCTTTCTTGGCAGTTCCCAGCCGTTGCTTGTATCCTGATAACGACTCAGTTCACTCTTTCCTAGCGGTTCCCAACCGTTGCCTATATCCTGATAATGACTCAGTTCACACATTCTTGGCGGTTCCCAACCGTTGCCTATATCCTGGTAACGACTCAGTTCACTCTTTCTTGGTGGTTCCCAGCCGTTGCTTGTATCCTAGCAACTACTCTATTCACTCTTTGTTCATTCCTAGCTAACCTGTCTGTACACTGACAGTGACTAGGTTTTATCCTTTCTCTCTTTGTCGGTTCGGCAAGTCTGATAACTTGCCAACTCTCCCCTTGCTGTCCGCTCCTAGCCAATCTGTTTGTACACCGACTAGGTTTTATCTTGTTCCTCTTTGTCGGCCTGACGAGTCCGATTTCTTGTTGTCCCCCTAAGACCTCGTTCTGGTGGACAGGACCTAGGATGCCCCCTTTCTTTTTGGGCTGGTACCCCCAAATACCCGGATGACTTCCGTCACCAGTCGCTTTTCGATCGGTAAGCCCGTCAGTCTTGCCACGCCCCTCTTCTCCTCAAGCTGATAACTAAAACTGTCCGGCGATGAGTCCGTCAACTCATCAAGCATCATAGCATTCATTCGCATATGCATATACCAACTAGCATTTACACAGTACATGCATCGTAATCAGGCATATAACACATCATCTGTATGTCACACATTTGCAATGCACGCTTCATCAGTATCTACTTACAACACAGTAGCACTCTAGCATCAGCAACACGTACACCAGCATTCGCATCGCTCGAAACCATCCACATACCTACTTGGTGCCGGTGCGCGATCACTTAGACATTCTAGAGGGACACCACTTGCATTGGCATCTGCACCTCAGCATGCGAGTCGCGACCTTGGGTGCATCCACTGGATAAGCAACTTATGGCCAATAGCAAATTTTCTTCATGTTGACTGGCACAAGGTGTCTTCTCTCAACCCTGAGCAGCGGTCTTGTTTCCCTCGACCTTGCTTAGGGAGGGGCATCTGTAGACACCTTGGTTTTTGACCAATGTTGGCAGATGGATTCGGAAGAGAGTGCAACTGGATGGTTGACCCAAATTTCCCCCAATTCCCCAACCAAACCCATGAACCTAAACCAACCTAGAAAACCCCTAATTACCCCTAACTCCTTTCATCCAACTAATCCCAAAACCTAAAACCCAGCCTGTGTGCTCTGGCCCAATGACACACATAGCCCAGGCATGCGTCGGGGCAAAGGTAGCACTCTGGCTGCCGCCTAACTGGTCGCTTTCGTCGTACAAACCTCGTACGAGTGACATTGCGCACGACACCACGACATGTCCCCCGGCGTGCCTGACATTACCAAAGCTTTCCCATGCCTTGTCACCAGCCTCCCACACCCTATGCCTCTTCCACTGACACGTAAGGCCTGCAACAGTGTCAGTGAGCCTTCCCCTGCCATCCCTGACACTGAGCCACGCCCTGCCGTCACCACCTACCACCAAGAGTGACCAACCAAAAACCGTCCCAGGCACCCTCAGCCAATGGACCACGGGAGCATTCATGAAAAGGAGAGCGGAGAGAAACCTGAGAGTAACCACGCCGGAGAAGAAGGGAACCCAACTCGTGACCCACCAAAGACTCCTCTTCCTCGCAACTAAAAGAGCTCCCCAGCCAACTTCTGAGACCTCTCGACCCCCCTCCGACTTATCCTCTTCCACCAGACAACTGTTCCTGCTGCCCTCATTAGACTCCATCACCGTCGGCTTCGACGACGCTTCCAGTCGTCCACAGGTACAATGCTTCCTCCCAGACCATTATAGGAGTATCAAATATTGCATTTGCTTTCCTCCTGTGTAGTTTCTTTTCGGTTTTCACTTGTGCTTTGTGCATCCCATCATTTTTGTCGTCGACAGATGTCGATCGTCGGTGTGAGGTCACCCCGACCCTTGAGCGCTTGGTGCGGACATCCAATGGTCCCACTTCCTCTCTTTTCATTACCTGGAGCGACTGTGTTGACCTCCCGCATCGAAGACCTCCCGTAGAGGCTCACCGGAGGGAAGTCAGCACTGACGTTAGTGACAGAGATGGGGAGGGGAACCCTTGGTTTTTCATCATTAGTTATGCATTTGCATCGTGCCATGGTGGTCCTCCCAAGCTTCCAAATGAGTCCCTATGCCCAGAGATGCTCCACCTTCCGGGGAGGAGGCGATGAAGGAGGCGGGCCTGGCCCTGTTCCATGTGCGTGTCGCGGTTGCACGCAACACATGTGCATATCGATCAGGGCACGAATAGGGATAGGCCCTACCATGGCAAGGTCATTTTCCCTACCAAGGCAAGGTCATTTGCCCTACTATAGGCCATTCATGCATGTTTTGTTTCTTTTGGCATGTTTTTACTCTCTGGCTTGCTCAAGTCCCTTGAGCACAATTTGGTTCTCCTTTGTGTTTTGATTTCCTCGGCTTTAGTGCATACCTAAGCTCATTGAATGATTTCTTCCTCCACACCTCGATGGCTACTTCATAATGGTACTTTTGTGTTGCGGATATGGCAATGATGGCAAATGGTCATGGCATCTCTGGGAACGCGCATCTGGGCTGCACGAGTGATGCACGCGTGGCACATGCACGCACCATCCAGGGAGTAACTCCAACCTAGCCTAGCTAGTGGGCCCACCTGGTTTCCATCTTGTACTTTACTTGCTGTTTCCTGATTCGATTATGCTTTTCTTTTAGCTTGGTTTGTTACCTCAATCGTATGATTTATTTCTCTTGCATCATCCATATAGCCCCATTGATCGGCATCAAGTGCTACATTTCCATGCACGCGAGCGAGATTCCGAGAAAGACCGACTCGTCGGGCGTGTGGGGGTGCCTAACACCTTCCCTGCACGTCATACGAGTCCTTACCCTTTCTTCGGTAGGCAATGATCCGTGTGTTGAATCCATTTGGCATGAGTCATCTTGTTTCGCATTCGATTTCGTGTTTTGATTTTCCGATACGTTTTCCTTGTCTTCCCATTTTAAATAGACTAGGTGGCGACTCCATTTTTTTTGTTTTCACATAGTTTCTGGTGTTTTCGAGTCATTTCTTTTCTGCCATCGGAACCACTAGACTCGCTGTGGCCCTACCAACTCCCATGCGGTCCCGATCGCGTAGGGAGCACAGTTCCGCTCCGTTGGTGTAGTCACAATTAGACAATCTTATTCATGATCATATGCCATGATAAACAAAATAGATTGTTAATTTTAAAGTATTTCCTTTTTTACAATGAGAAGAGAAGCATAATATGATATGCATCTAAACATAGTCCTATATCACACGATTTGAACTCCTATGTCTCTAATATTTCAAATCCAATGGAATTTTAAAATGATGGAGTTTAAATTCTTATTGATGATATTAACTACTAAAATGTAGTTATCTTGATCATTGACTTTTAGATTGATTCTTTTCTTTGGTTTGCAATATTTTAAGGAAACTGAGGAGGAAAAAATGAAAAATGTGGATACTTTAAACTTAAGGAGTTTGTATTTCTTTTGAATATTAGTATGCGAAACACCAAAATCTATTGAAAATTTCCACTAACTAATACTTATTTTTCAATTAAAGATAAGATATGAAAAGAGCAACAATTATGTAGAGTTTGAAACTACTTTTGATAGTTTTACACTATGGATCCATTTGGCAAAACTTATGGGAGAAGCTAGCTATTGGCTATCTACTAGAAGCTAGCTTTTGGCATGAATTGTAGAAGCTAGCTTCTATAGGAAATGATAGAAGCTTGTTTGGCTGTAACATTTGGGCCTAATTATCCATTTTTGTTGTAAACCATGTAATTAATTGTTATATTTGCATGTGGTTTACTAATGGATAGTTGTTCTTGACTCTCTGTGTGGACGGATTTGTTGTTTCCCCTGGTTGTGTGGTTTCTAAGAATTGTGCCTGAGTGTGTAGGACTCGGGTTGGACCCCAATCAACCAAAGTACAATGCCCCTTCACGAGCCCCCGTCTTCTTCCTCCTTTTCTTTCCTCTCTTCACCACCCGTGCCTGAGTAATGACCTTATGCTCGTCACGTCCGCTCTGTACACAGCCATGGCAGAGGGCTTTAGTGGGATTCAAGGGTTGCAGCAAGCAGTGCGAAGGTGATAAGGAGGAGGAAATGACACGGAGGTGATGGCGCAAGGAGGAGAAGGGGAACCAGTGGAGAGAGAGAGAGAGAGAGAGAGAGAGAGAGAGAGAGAGAGAGAGAGAGAGAGGAGGAGGAGTTGTGTCGGAGGGCCAGCTGCATTGCCAAAGGCTAGCTGGTGCATGGGAAGGTCACCAGAGTGCCAAGCCAGGTACGCGGCCCTTCTCTTCCTCCGTTCCTCTATTTTAGGAAATATAGGTTTAAATGCTTGGAATTAGTAATGATGCATGTAAAATCATGGAAAAATAATGAAAATGCATGAAATGTGTTAAGTGGCATGAATGTGTAGAGATCATGCTAGGTTGTTGAGATTTTATCAGGTTTTTGATTGAATTTCGTATGCATGTTACAGTGTTCATGAATGAGCATCATGCCTTTGTGATTTTATTGTGAATAGCATGCTCAATGGATTTGAATGATGTTTGTCACAAATAGTAGGAGACTTAGAGTTATAAATTTGGTGATTTTAGCATGATTTGTGGTTGGTCAGAAATGGGTCCGTCGGAGGTCCTAATTTCGACGAATGAATGGCTACGGCTCAGGGGAGGTTTTCTAGAAACGAATATTTCGATATGCCAAACCATTTTGTTGTCAGTTTTTGACCAGAGCCCTGAGTTCGGTAGACTGAAATGTGTCTGTCTACCATTTCAAAGGATTTCGGTCGACCAAAATGTTTCGGTTGACCGAAGAAAGGATTTTTGGATGGCCGAGTCCCAAGTATCGATCGACCATTCTGGGTGTCTAATGCCCAGTTCGGTATGTCAATCTGGTTCGGTTTGCCGAACTAGGCCCCTGGCCCATATGACTAAATGTGTTTTTACAATGAGAATAGATTGTTTTAAATGAATAATGAGCATGTATTAGTGATATTTCTTATGTTGATGGCATGGAGGAATATAGAATTTAATTGAATAAAATTGAATGATGGTTTTACATGATTTTGGGCATGAGACCCATCAAGAGTTGAAATGCTTTAATGATGTTTTAAGCATGTATTGATGATAGTGAATGCATGTGAATAACATGAGGTGATTATGGCAATGTTTCCAAGATTGAATGAGGATTTTACAAGAAAAACCCTAATGCTTATGAAAGTGAATTGTATGTTGTTCTAGATCCACGTAGTGTTAGGGTAACACTGGTAGGGGCTATGGAACCTGATGAGACCAGTTAGCCCAAGCATGATTGTCGAGGTTCCGGATCCACGAAGTTTGCGTGGTTGCCAAGGTTTTGGGGCAGTTGAAAGAGATTAGATTACTCCTACTTGAGACGGTGTTGATTGGACTTGGGAATGAAAGTACCAGGTGCCAAGACACTTCTAGGGTGCCAAGAATGGCATATCTTCATGCATGTCAAATAAATGTGATTGAACCCTATTGGTTGGGGTGGTCATCCTCCCGCATGGCGAGGGGTACCGCTACAGTGCAGGTTGGTGAGGGTTGTGCCTTGCCTTCTACTTGTGGCCTGGTTGTCTTTGATCAAGGTGACACTAGTGTTTTGTGATTGATGTGTGTGTTGTGGTTTTGGACTAGAAATGGTTTGTGTTTGGCTTAATGATTTAGCCAGCTTCTAGTCAAGATGAGTTATGATTTTGATCCAGTTGCCAGTCAAGTGTGAATTTATTGTTTTGGACTGGATCTAGTTGAAAATGTGGTTTCTCGAGGTACATAAGATTTTCAAATGCATTGATTTATAAAAGAGAAAGTGTTTGAGAAAGACATGGTCTTGGGAAAGAAATTCCAAGGATTTTGGTTTTGAAACGAATTCCAAGTTATCTGTGAACCGGTTTTGAGTGATTACTGAAGAATTGGTTGTGGTTTTGCTTAGCCGAGACAAAGAGTTTCTCGAGATTTTTGGTAGTTTTTGCCGTTGTTTCTCACGTAGTCATGTATTGAGTGACTTATATGTCATTCACGCATGTTTTGTTGTTTGTGTTTTTGGCTTTTCAGGTGGACAGCTGTTGGAGTGTAGTCCGGGATGTGGTGCTTGAGTTTCTAGAGCCACTAGCCGCACGTCGTTCTTGGGTAGTTGTTTGACCCTTCTCAGTTATTTTAATCATTTAGATATTGTAATTGGGTTGTGATGCTATTTAGGTAGCATGCCTGGGTTCGAAGCGTTATAAATTGGTATCATGGCCTAGCTTTACTAAGGTGCACCAACTTGGTTGGTGTTCGATATAGTGGCTTAGTGGGACTACGCAAGTGGAATAGTTGCACCTAACTTTGTTTGTGGTTTGCTTGTGTTGTCCTGGCAGGAGGATGTTTCGTCGAGGCCATAGTCGTGATACGGCCCTAGCACCTGACTTAGACATGGAGGAGGGCAATGCTGAAGGGACATGCGACAGGAGTTTGGCGAGATGATGCAGGGTTTCGCCCAGTCTCTTGGCAGCAGCAGCAAGGACAAGGCAAAGGAAGACCCATGGTTCAAATAGTTTTGCCAGTTGGGAACGTCGACTCTGGGTAGGCATGGTATCTCGGAGGAATGTAAGCCCTGGTTCTAAGAGGTTGAAAAGATCCTAGAGGGGATTGAATGTCTAACCAAAAAATGGGTCAGAATTGCCACTTTTCAACTTAAGGGTGCTTCAGATCAGTGGTGGAGGACTACACGCTGCACCAAGTTCCCAAATGTAGACCTGCTGATGATCTCATGGAAGGACTTTTGGAAAATATTCTATGAGAGATTTTTCCTTGAGCATAGGAGGGACAAGTTAGACAGAGACTTTCAGAACCTAAAGTATGAGGATTCTACGGCAGCTGAGTATGAGGCGGCTTTTCTTTAGTTGGAGTAGTTTTCATAGGTCGTGGTTTTTGAGAAGAACCAAGCTAAGAAGTTCATTGAGAGACTGATTCCAGCATTGAGATCAAGAGTTATTGGCTTCAGGTGTTAGACCTTGGCAGATGCCATTGAGTTAGCCTCTCGCTACAAGGATGAGCGTCGACTATTCCCAGAGGAACATCCCAAGAGAGACAAAGGAAGGAAGTTTGTCTCGCGACCTTCTGTATCTATGGCACCAAGTTCTAGGAGTTCTGGGAGCTCTGGAAAGAAAAGGAAAGAACGTTCTGAGTCTGTAGCTGGGGGAGTTGGATATAGTCAGGCTGGTTCGAGCAGCATCTCAGTGAGAGGACCTTGCCATATCTGCAAGAAGATGGGGCATGTGGATACACAGTGTCGGATCCACTAAAGGAATAGAGATAACATTGTGTGTTACAACTGTCGAAAGGCTAGACACATGCAGAAGAATTGCCTAGACCCACTGAAGGCAAGGTAGGTCATGCCTTGTCAGCCTACCAAGAGTAGGGTGTTCTCTATTACTCTCTTAGATGTTGGACCTTCTAGAGATGTCGTGGAAGGTAGGGAGTAGTAGTAGTCTTGTATTCTAGGCCTTGTCCCATTTTCTTTTGTAATGGATCCTTATGTATTTAGCACTATGACTTGTATTATGACTATGATGGTAATTCTAGTTACATTATGATGTGTTGATGTTAGGATCCTTTCTTGTAGCTGACTGGATCGCCCGAGTGTTGTTTGACTCTAGGAGTTTGTTTTCTTTCATCTCTAAGTCGTTTGCTGCAGAGCTCAGGACTAGACCAGCTAGGTTGGCGTTTCACTTGGATGTGCTGACTCTGTTGGGAGAACACAACGTAGCATGGAGATATTTGCAGTCGGTTGGCATCTGATTGGGGAAAAAGGAATTCAAGGCCAGTTTGATTGTGATGGACATGCAGGAATATGATGTCATCCTGGGGATGGACTAGCTGGCATAACATACAACTATGATTGATTGTGCTAAAAGAAGAGTTTTGGCTGAATGCCTAGGCCAAGGCTGGTGCATTGTGCAAGGTACCAGACTGGGGGAGACCAGGAAAGTGATCTCTACTATTAAGGCCTACCATCATCTAGCAGGAGGCAGTGTGGGCTACTTGACTTGCGTGACAGTGTCTACTTCACTTGTGTTTGGAGTTTAGGATTTGCTAGTGGCACAGAAGTATCCTGACGTGTTTTGAGAGGAGTTGCCTGGTATGTGTAACCATGCCAATGGGGGTGGCCCACACGGATAGGTGGTGCCAAAGGAGCGGCAAAGCCACGGCAAAAAGAAAAGGGAAAAATGCAAAATGCAGGAGTCGCCACCTAGTCTATTATGGAAGACGAGGAAAACCATAAAACACATGAAGAATCATGTAAACAAAATAAAAAG
>JAMKQA010003666.1:0-15518 GCA_024699735.1 Posidonia australis
AACAAGCTCTGATACCACTTGTTATGCCCAAAGGGGCCCAAACACAGCGGATTCAATTAGGTTTGGCACGTGTAGAAGGGAAGAACAGAGACCAAAATCGCAATCCACACAAACAACAAAGGTTTTACGTGGTTCCCCAAATTCGGGTACATCCACGGGTGTCTCTCTTTGGCTGCTTACTAACTTCAAATGGTGGAGTACAAAGAGAGGAGGAAGGAGGAACAAAAGGGATGGTCGTCCCTAGGGCTTGCAAAGCCTTCACACAAAATCCTCCTGTTGTCTCACAAAAGAGCCAACCATAATAAGAGCATTGGATGGCCTTATATAGTGGCTAATCATCCATGACAAAAATACCATTATACAAATATAATATTCAAGACACATTCACATGCTTATTATTCATTTACAATTAAGTACGAATTCAAAAAATATATGGATATTATGAATTGAATTCGATTGTATTGCAGGAAGTTTTGGTAGTTGTAAGTGATAAAATGTATATATTGTAGATTTATTTTGGTGTGTGAGACATATTAGGAATTAAGTTAATAGTAGTGTAATTGTACTGTTATTTGTATGGAATGTTGAAGTAGTAAGTTGTGTGTACACTTGTGACATTGAATTTGTTGTAATGATGTAAAATTTCTTATAAATTTGATGATTGAAAATGATGATAGGATGTACAATGTAATCAGAATAGAGTTTATATGTAATGTCATTACTTGTTTTACTTAACGTTGTTTATTTGTGTAGAGTTAAGTTATTGAAGAGGACAAGATCTGTAGGAGTAATGGGGTGTAGGAGCTTGAGTAGTTGTGTTGATGTTGAAGAAGATGGTGTCGAGAAGGTTGACAAAGGAAAAAAAGTCTCCCGAAGTGAGTAGAGAGTAAATAAGATTTCACTTTGAAGTGAATTGAAGAACATAGGATAAGATTATTACTTTATTATTTGTCAATTGAATTGTAGTTATTCCATTTAATTTGGTACTTGTTGTTGACGACATTTTCAGGTAAAGTAAGCATTTGGCACCATTGCATGGTTAGAAATTACAACCAAACATTGGAGTCATTAGCTATCAACGGAAGTAGAGAAGATCTAATCAGGGCAACAGTATTCTTGCATCTACTTAGATTGCCTAGTATATCGCCAGATATTGATATACTTGATCAGTTGTTTGCTTGTTATATAGGTGAGAGCAGATTCCTACTTGGTGGGAAGATACTGGACATTTACGGAATGTGATGTTGGCAAAATATTGGGATTTCCTTATGAAGGTTTGTAGGTTAACGTTGTGCTATAGTGCTCCTCCTCCGTAGCACCTTCTCTGCCTCCTCGTGCTCCTCCACAGTGCCTCCTTCACCTCCTATAGCTCCTTCTCCGCAATGCTTCCTCTACCTCGGCAGTGTCTCTTCTGCCTCCTCATCCGATTCTCGTCCTTCTTTTCGGCAGTGCCTCCTCCTCCTCCTCCTCAGTGCCTCCTCCCTCGTCGCCTCCATCTGGTAATCTTGCTTTACTGGTACAATTTAAAACGTGCTTTATTTTTTCAAACAAAAGCAAACTTAAGAAGAAATAAAACTAACCAGTTTGTTCTCTGACATTCTTGGTAGTGGCATTAACAACATAACAACTGAAGAAAAGAGCCACAGGAGGAATGGCAAACATAAATAGAATACAACCCTAATTCTCTAGTCTTTGTCATTAGCCATGGAGGCCAGTTTCTTTTGTGTATCGACTCATTTTTAAACTCTAATCATTGCACATTAGACCATTTGGATAGTGACCTCAAGATGCCTCCAACCTTTTGATTTAGTCTGGAACCTGAACAGAATTTACGCAACAATTGTGTCTGAGTGTCCTAAATACACAATTCTACTTTCTTAGAATGTGGTTGTTATTTTTGTATGAAAAGTCATGCAATATCCTAAGAATCAAAATTTTGCAATCACTTCATTCTTTTAGTATTTTTTAGTCATATTGAGTTTAGATTTCATCATTTGCAATTGTAGCAAAACTCTGAATAAAAAAAGAAATTCTCTTAAGTGACATATGCACTGTGTTAATCAATTCTTTTTTACTGGACACCCTTATACTATCACTTGTCACAAGAATTACAAATTAGAGTGGATTTTATACTTATTTTTCTTCTTCTATTTTCATAACCATTTGTCTTGTCATTTCCACACTTATAATATCACAGATATATCATAGCTAGACGGTAGATCCTAAGAAAGTCTAGTTTCCCATTTCAGTAACTTGTATCTCATGCTTTCTCAATGGTATGTCAATTCAAATGTGTATAAACCAAGCCTTTGACCACATTCGGTGATGAGTTCATTTGCCTGTAGTTAAATTAAGCCTCTCAACACCTCCTGCATGTGTGGCTAGTCCATTTTCTTCGGCCATGCATCCACCCTAGTTAGTCTCTTGGAGTTATGGAGTCAAAATAGGTTCATTGTCTTCGGGAGAATTTAGTCAATTATTTTATTGTGAGAAAATAGGTTATGGAGTCAAAAAAAATTTTATTGGAACCTAATGGAGACAAGGTGAGAGAGACATAGATTATCTTATGATTGAGCCATAATCATATAAATGAAACTTTTGAATAATGTAAGAAATAGTCATCGGCAGTATAAAATTAACGATTACAAGTGGATAAATTAGATTTATGCATGTGAAGCTTGAATGAAGGAAGGAAAAGGGATTTCCACCATGTAAATTCCTACATTAAAATTGATATTGTCATCAATAGGAAAGTTAAGAATGTCTGCCTAGTTATTTGATTGTTCCGTAATCACTACCGATAGCTTTGTGATGAGATAGCTTCTAGTTAATATTGTTAATGTTTTAAGACTCTTTATTGCTATGTATTTCATGTATTCCAAATAATACACTTATGTAATTCATGTTCGAAATCTCTATTTATTATGATTGTCAAATTAAATCTAATATGTTGTCTTTAGATTATTGGAGCAAGTAGATTCTAATCCTAATGGAGCATTGTTCCTATTGTCACAAATGTAACTACTATTACTACAAAAAACAAAGGCAAAAAAGGAAAACAACGATATGTGAATGAAGTTGATCTAGTGAAGAAGTCAAAAATTCACTCGGATGACTTCAAGGTTCAGACTTTCATCACTATTTGCCTTGAAGAGGCAATTATTAGAAACAAACCAACATCAACTCTTAACAAGGTTGGCTATGATAATCTTGTAAAGAAGTTCAAGGAGAGAATTGTTATGACTTTACACGCATCCAGCATAAGAACGATTGGGACTCTTAAAAAAGACCGGTAAAATTGGAAAATCCTAGGACAACAAACAGGAAGGGGTTGGTGTAGGGTGAAGAAGACGTATAAGATGTCTTCTGAATGATGCACTAACTTTGGCAAAGTTTGAAATTTTTTACATTGTCATTTACATATAAGAATCAAAATCTAAATTTGTTTGACTTGGGTTGACAATATATTTTATTGCAGTGTTACCCAAAGGTCGACAAATTCAAGGATGGATCTTTATTGTGTGATGATAATTTGGATTTGTTATTCAAGAGATCTGTGGCCACAGGTGGAGATGTGTTCATACCTTCTGCTGTTAGGATTGATGAAGAAGATCCAACACTAGAAGACATCATAAATGATTTATGAGGCTTTAGTAGATTGATGGTGGAACAGGAAAATAATGAGAGTAACGAAGGATCTCCTGCTACATCAATCCCTATTGTAAGTGGTGGTGATAAGAAGCAGAAGGTTTTCGTAGTTGTTAGAATTGAGAGGGGACTGCAAAAAGTAGTTACTGTAGTGGAGAAGAAATATGCATTACTATAAGCAAAGAGGGAAAGTGAATAAAGGTATTCTATTATCAATTGCATTGAACTACAAAATGAAACAATCATTGAACGTAATTCAAATGAATGGGACTTTTGTTATAGTCAGTTTGCTTAACGTGCAACTAAATAATTATTTATGAACCTATCTGATGCAGAGACAAGGGTTAAGTGGATTCTTAGAATTTATAAGAAGCTCTAAGGATCTTTGTGAAAGACTATATGGAGCATTGCATCATAATTTTTTGTGAAGTTTGCCTTTTTGTACAAGGACTTCAAGAAACTTGAAAAGTCCCTATTTTTTGTGTGAGGAACTCTTCTTTGTACAACTCTTCTTTTTTGTGAATGATTGGAAAACATGGTTTGGATTTCTGTTGCTTGAATCATCAGATGCTTTCTTATTTCTGCTTTCTGATTTGCAATAGTAGCAGCAAACAATGATCTGAACAAGAAAGACCATTTGGTAAGAGCTTGACTCATTGACTTGAATGTATGTAAGTTGATACATGCTGCAGCATTTTTTCCTTTGTCAAAAAACATGGTTATTTCAGATGCTCCTCCCTTTGCCAGCAATTTACTTCTACTGCTACTGTGTTATTGAACTTCCCACCTTCCTCTCTGTTGAGGTTGAGTGTTTCGTGTTTTGATTAGTGTCTGGGGTTGTTGATGTTATTTTATTTATGTCTAAACTTGGTTTTCTTTAAATGGTATGGTCTTTTGTGTGTTCTCTTTAAAATTTACTTGATTAGTGTTTTCTTTATTTATTTCCCCTTTTATGTTATTTGTTATTGACCTGGCTTGAAGTATTTTACTTTCAGGATCAAGTTTCCTGACTTTATAAGCTTATTATCAGGTTCTTTGATAAATGCTGACTTATGCAGGTTTGTCAGTTTGAAGTGGCATGACTGGCTAAGTCTACAAGTATATGGTCATTACTTTATTTGGTTGCAGATCATTTTAGAGCTACTGCTGTGGTGCCATATGCATTCACATAAGATTTGTATAGAGGCAAGAAAGGGCTAAACTTTAATGTATTAGTTACAAAATATTACTGTCAGGATTTGGCTTTAATTTAGTTAATAGGTGATATTTTCATCAAAATTATCTGCTAGACATCTTGAGTTCAAATAAGTTGATATTTTTTCCTGTTGAAACTTCTAGGTTTCTATCATGATAGGCTTCTTATGTTAATGTCTTGCAGTTGATCCACTTGTGCGCCTGAAAAAATGAAGTATTGGATCCCGTACAATGGTAATATTTTGTACATGTGAATATATTAATTGTTTCTGAGTAATTAAGCATGGAGCAAATACCCATATAACAAACACATACTTCAGAAGTCGTTATTTATCAGCCCATGCTTTCTGTTGTACTGATATTTTGGTAATGTCTCTATATTTTATAGTGATAATGAAGCTCTCTTTGGATCTCCCATTTCTTAAATTTGTAGTTTGTTCATTCAATTTATTGGATAGGTAATCTGTAAATATAATTTGTTTGCTCTATTTCAGCCTAAAAAACTAGAGGCTTTCTCATTTTCATTTTTGTATTAAAAGAATGTAATAGATATTTGTAGCCATATAGTCCTCCAAGGACCCAATCATCATCTTATGTTCTGTTTGCATACAGGAAAGTTCTATAGTAATCGCCAAACTCCTTTCCCATGAATGGAGATGTGAACACATTTTGTAGCATGGTATATTCATGCATCATTCCATTGCTATCATGTTCTTGCGCTGGAAAACTGCAGCTTATTCCTGGTGCGGTCTGCTTGTATTGCAGGATATGGAAATTACTCTTCTTGATTTATGTTTGTGATGGAGGCATGGAAATTACGTTCTTCTGCAACAGCCATCAATTTATTCTTTGAGTAGTAGTGAATACAGAAAGTGTGTTTGGATAAGTTTGCATTGTCAATTCTTGCTTGGAAATATTTAATTTCGGTAGCCAACACAGATGAGTGATGTGGTGATCTGTAATTAGGCAACTGCGAAAAATAGCCATTATACAATAGAAGCCAATTCATGGATTGCATTGCACCATGGATAAGTATGCACCATGTGATCTGTAATATTTAAAACCAGAGGCTTTAAATGTAGCTGTCTTGACACCAAAACGGAACATGTAACCTGCTCTACCAAATATTTGAGATAAATATACAGAAAAAGAGACATGGACTAAAGGCGCACTCGAGGGCATCTACATTCCTCTTCAAAAATTTTCTCACAAACATCAAGAGATCAAATGTTAAAGAAAACTCATAAAGGTAAGTTGTGTCTCAACCTGGTGACTGCAAATGAAACATGCACTTGAAATTCTACAAAGATATTACTTATCACTGCATTTTTAACAAAGATACAATTGCAATGCAGGACCTTCAATTCCTTTCATTTCTTCATTCAATCAGCAGAAAATAGTGAATGTGATGATAGATACTAGCAACACCAATCCTTCTTGAGTAATTGAAAGAAAATTTAGCAAAAAGTTCAAATCCAACAAATTCAGATAAGCAGCCACTAATGGATGGGAACAAATGTGAATTTTCAGATATAGAAATGTTTATGCCATCAGCAAAAATAGTTAGTCCAATACACACCACACGAGGGTATAGAATTTTTCAGAGAAAACAAAACTTAATTGGAAGGATGTCGAGACGGTTTTATATGAGATTAGCCTCAAATATAAGTGGCATCATATGGATGGTGAAGACTGAATTGTGGTTAGTTCATACTGGAATTAGGTCAACTAATTGAAGTGCAGTCATAATTGGTAGAGCAAAAAATAGCTGAATGCAAATTTATTGTGGCACGATAGATCAAAACGGGGTCATGGCACAACTGTCTCGTGCTGTAAGGAGTTTACTCATACCAAAATGTGGTGACTTGTCTAATGCCCATTCAAGAATAGCATTATGATTTGTTTACTAATAACAGCTGTTAACACAGCAATTATTTATGCAATCAAGCTCTCAACGAAAACAGAATACCTACAAGTGACAAATTGTCAAGGATGAATGATCGTGTGAATTCACCATTGCATCAAGTCAAACAGTTGTTCCTCATTTATGAACTAGAGACAAATTACATTAGACAAATGTAAATCAGAAGCTTAAAGGTTCACCTTAAAGGTTCGTTTAGAGTCAAAAGACGATTGAAGTACACCTTAAAGATGTACCTTAAAGGTTAATCTGGTCCATAAAAGTAATACATAAGTCTATGAGAACTTAATACACCATTAACTTATCTATTACAATATAACAATTTAAAATGAAACAAAATTTAATGATCATAGTCTTCATCAGATGAGTCATTGAATTGTCGAAGTTGAATCTTTTGAAGTAACTCGAAATCGTAATCGCTAACATCTACAAGTTCCTTTTCTATTTTGATTTCTATGGTAGTTTCTTCAGTATCTTCAAATTTGATTTCTATTTAAAATTGTTTTTCGCTATCATCTCATTTAAAGAATACACAATTGTTCCTATTCTACATTATAATAATAGACTTATAAGATAGAATGTATTGTTCCATAATTGTTAACTCTATAATTGATAATGTATCTGTTTACACAATTATAAAATCGATGATTAGGATTTTGAGAAGTCTTCGACATCAGTTGTCTCGTCATTTTTTCATAGTAACAATATGGTACCAATTGATACATAGGATGATATATCAATGTAACATTCTTTTAGTTCTTATTGTAAAATAATATCACAAAAAAAATAAATTATCAAGTATTTAAGTATTGAAATCATGAGGCATGCAAGATGATAGTATCATGGAAATTAAACTTATTTTACTAATTAATTTGGAGGTAAGAAAGACTACAATCCACTGGAACATTTCTTCTAAAAAAAGAAGAAGGTAAAACACAATAAGAAGCAGGATGAATAATCCAACTGTGGCTGCCTGAATAATTTAAAAAACATGGAAAAAGGCAATTATTCCTAATAAGAAAAGAGGAAAAATGCAACAAGTAACCTATGCATGGTGAACAATTCAACTATTTATTCAAGAATCAATCCCTATAGCAGAATACATTCTATACGGTGACATACAACTGTTTAAAGAAGCTCAACAAAGTTCAAAGAACCATACCAATACAATCAAAAAATGCAATAACATTCGATTTTTAAATTTTGCTAGGTTACTACATTAGTCGTCGTTGAACCTTGTTGTTGATTAATTGATAAATAACATTCTGCTAAAATTTATTCCGCTTGTACATATGCAAATTCCGTTAAAAAAAAACATTCATCACAGACACGAGAGAGAGGCAAATCTAATTAAAAGATGTTGGTCGGGTATGTTTAGCTGTATTTTCTGTGGTGCTTTATTAGAATCTTCAGAACACTTATTCATGTAATGTGATTTTGCTGTTGAGATATAGAATTTCTTTTTTAATTGTTCTATTAGATCTTTGCATATAGGTATTGTTAACATTTTTAATCTTTGTACTCACTAAAGATATAGGCTTTCAAAATTAACTTAGAATGTACTTACGTCAGCAATTCTTTTGTGAATATAGATTGAAAGAAATAATAGAATTTTCAAAAACAATTTAAAAGATGCAAGACAAGTAATTTATCATATTATTTCCTTGACATCTAACTGGTTTGATACTCTGAGTTCAGATCAGAGTCGTAAGGGCATTTCTCAAGAATTTTTTAGGATGCAACAAGATTGGGATCAAACTAGGGTAATCTAGACTGCTCAAGTGATTGGGACATCCATTGGTCTTTCATCGGATCCAACGGGTGTTCCTTCCCATTCAAGCTCCCCTGTTGTGACATCTGCATATGACCTCTTAAATCTTGAAGGTGGAACTACTGATTGAAAGTTTAGGTTTGATTAATTCCAATTAATCTTGTTCTGGGTTTGTATAATTTTAGACAACTTTAAGAATGTTGGCGATAATTTTGGACTAAGGATAATTTTGGACATCTTTGTTATTTAGTTGTGGTTTCATAGTAAAGTGTTTTATATATAATTAATATTATCATTTGACACACCCCCCCCCCCGGCAAAAAAAAAACAGACACGAGAGAGAGAGAGAGAGAGAGAGAGGGGGGCAGGGGGTGGTGCGGTGTGGATTAATACACTGAAGAACCAACCAAAACCCAATTGTTCTCACATTTCAACAGCCACAAAACTTGCCTTCTCCTTCCTGAAAACACAAGTGTCGAAGTCAGTGGAAGCAGAGGTTCTTGCTGACCGAAGGAGCTGAAACCATCTTTCCTTTCGAGTCAAAGTCTCGGAATACATGTGGAAGAGAAATCCCTAGAAGAAGAGGAATTTTGCACACAAGTGCACAAGAGATTCCAATTCACAAGTTGGTGGAACCTAGGGGTAAGTGGATGACACAACAACTACTACTACTACATCTGTTTCATTGCTGATTAGTCTTTTTGACTCATTGTGCAACCACAATCTCAATCAACCTCTTTGCACCAACACAATCATTTGGTCTTCTCTTAAATTGAACTATCCTATCCAATCTCTTCACAAAGGACAAATGACTGATACTTTTGGTCACCTGACTTGCAACCTTCAAAATGACAGTTTCAGGTTTCCTGATAAAAACCTAACCTAGTTAGTCAGTATTTAACATCTTCAACTTTATTGTTCAGCAACAATTAGATCCTGTACCATGGTATAATAGTGACTAGAATCTCTCAGCGTCTTACATATTATCTGCAGATATCACTGCTTTCATAGGCTAGAAGAAATAAACCAAAGATGATTATTTCCTGAGAAAGTACAGGATGCTTTCCAGCAAATCTCTGAAGATCTTGTATTCCAAATTTCCAATGACCCTCTTCTTGTCTACTCTACAATTACTCTTATGTAAATGATTTCTTGATGTCGGTAGAAGAGAGCATTGGAAGGTTCCAATCAAGATGTGATTTAGTTAGAGCACGATCAATGGCACACAAGTAAACTAGAATTAACTAGACAAATAACAACATCACTGCCACTTTAATAATGGAAGAGATGAGTTGGAGATGATGTTTGCTTGCACAAAACTGCAAGCTTTTGCAGTCATTCTCCATAAAAAATAAAAGTAAGATGATGATCCAACCCCATTATAAGCTGAAAACTTGTTGCCTGGGCAAGTGACTCTTATTTCAGACTTCCTATCGGTACAATTTATTAACTCAATTATGCTTAAGAGTTCCAAAAGAGAAAAGTAGTGACATCACCAATGAGAACTAAAGGCTTCATGAATGAGAGTTTTCTAGAAGCTAGATTCTTTAATGAACAGATTTTCATAACAATCAACCCCTCTGAATTCACAACCTTTCTGAAAAGATAAATTACAATTTAAAATTATTTTTCTTCGGATCTTCGATGCGCATCGACATGTGCAACTAATTCTTAAAGAACCTAGACTTTACAGATTCTGCTCTGCTTGAATAATCGTCAACCAATGAACGGCCAAATGTTAAACTGCACCCAATTTAGTCATTGTTTTGGAATCAATTAAAGACATTAGAAAGCAATGTGGGTATTAACATAATCATAAAGCCAAGCAACTTGAAATTCTTAATGTTCCGTAGGCAAAGAAGGTGCATGAATATTGCAATGTCATCGATCGTTTGTGGCGAACCTGCGTTGTGGTCATTGTTTCATTTGAATATTCTACTGATTCGGCTCATTGATGGTCCATGACATTGTTTATTCAATTGTTTGGCCAAAAAAAAACAACACTTGTTTTGCTGACATAGTGCTGCTATACATGATTCTGGGTATCATACAATCAATGGATTCTATATCTTGTGTTTATTTTTTTATTCTTCAACTGAGGTTGGCTAGAAGAAGAAGAAGAAGATATATTGATTGCTCAACTTGCTTGAGAAAGAAAAAAAGCTAAAGTCTGAGGGTTGTTATTAATGGTGGCCAAATTAATGAATTCAGAATGTAATCAATACATGTACAGGGGAAGAAATTCAGGTGATAGTAAGAATCCTTTTCTATCATACGAGGTTCAGAATCACTTCTTACACGACTGATCGAACTTTGTAATTAACAGTGGTCAAATTAATGAGGCTACTAGTATGATTAATCTGGAGATCAAACTAATTTTCCCAAAGAGAGAATGAAGAACAACAAAACAGATTCACATTGCCAAAGGAATCGATGAAACACCATCAAGAGAACACTCGATAGGAAATGATGGTTACAATCGATCACATTTTCCACAGGGGGACAGAAATTATTCCAAGTAAACCACTAATCTAGCATTATTATAATTCATAAAAATAAAGTCTAAATGAGCTACTTTCTTCCCATAATAAACTTGCATAAATGATGATGACAATGAGTTGTTAGGAAGTGGCTGGCCTTCATGACTAAATAATGATCCCATACATCATACTTGCTCTAGTTAATTACTCAAATGACATATTTTTAATATTCAAAAATCCAAAACCATGGTGGATTGTGGAAACCATGGTCTATATGTCCTTTAAACAGGAGTTTAATGACCTGGTTAGTGGCCCACAAGAAGTTAACCACAATAAATTTCCTGTTATTTAGTCTTCCAATTGCAGAACTATTATATTATTAAAGCTTGCGGCTTCTTTTATCTTACATCTTGATGTGACTTTAACAAAGCTGACTAATGTCATAATGTCCTGTCATATACAGTATAAAAATACTACTGTATGAACTACTAGAATCCAGATGAGCTACGTCAGTGGAAATCATGTTGTTTTCTGTTTCCTTTGCTGATATTAATATATATTTCTTTCTTTCCCCCCCTTTTTTTTTCTGAAATTGAAAGCCAAAAACTATAATCAGATGAATAAGACAAAATAATGTTGTTTTGCCATTTCTGGGTGAGTATCAACATATGAGGTGATTATACCATTTTTAGTGAAATTTTAGGTAGAATTGCAGAAAGTTTTTTGTTTTCCTTCAATAACATGCATAAAAAGGTTATTATTGACTAAACACCTCAATTTTTCACTAACTGCAACAACAATCTCAATAGTGGATATGCTACAACATACCCATGTTTGTGAGACCACATTGGCAAAACTAACCTAACATCTAAGAAATTGCTTCTAAAAATCATTTGAAACAAATTTTTGGAGAAACTGCTTCTGCTAAAAAACACTTCTTTGGACTTCGTAGTTTTTTATTCCATGCTGAAGAGGACAGCTTTTCAGTTTTACTTCTGTATAGAAGTACATTTTTTTCCACTGATCTTTTTGTTCGGATTTTTGTAAAAAAAAAACAATTCCTACTGGAAGTTAAACAAGAAAAGGGTGATCTAAGAAGTACCTTAAGCTCCATTTGGTTTGAATTATAGATACTTAGGGTTTGTTTGTTTGTTTGCGGTTTCTTGCACTAGTTTTTTTTAAAGGTGTAACATGGCATAGAAATATTATTACTTTATCGACTTTTTAAGAAAACGAGAAAAACTCATGTGGGTGGTTTTTTTATTTTTTTTGGTCCATAGGTTCCCTTGATACAAAAAAAAAAAAAAACTCTAAATGCAAACAAACGATCCCTAAGATTTTTTTTATAATCTAATGTAACTTATAATCTGAACCAAACATATTTGACATAATTGATTCTATTCATAATCTAGATTTTGGCATGTGTTTATTCATATATATTTTTTGAAAGAATCTCATAATCCAACCCAAGTTGGATTCTAGGATAAAATTAATTATAACCTTATTTATTTTCAACATTTACGTGAAATAAAGTAATTTATTACATAATTACCATTAAAAAAAAACCTTGTATCAAAATAAAAGAATTCAAAATCTAGATTTTACACAAACCAATCAAACAAGATTTTGTTAGATGATCTCAAGTACAAGAAAAAAAATCAAGATAGTCAACTTCCTAGATTTTCGTGTCCATAATCTTGATTTTAGACATTCTTAGTCCAAAAAAGTCTCATCCAAACATACCCTTGGTCCTTAATATAACCACTTTTAGAATCATAAATTATTATACAAGCCACTTCTCATTGAAGTTGGATATTACCAACTTCTAATTGAAGTTAGATTCTTAATGTATTGTTAATGATGTTGGATTTAAGATTAAACTCGAGGACATCAATGACATATAGATTTTTGCACCAGGCTACCGGAGCAAATAGGCATAGTGAATCAATAAGAGAAATACCTAGATAATTATTAGCTTTTAAGGGAATTGCTGTGACAAAAAAAAACCCATTCTACTGTTTGTGTTAAGGGTGTACATGGGTCCAAGTTGACCCAAAAATCGAACCAATTCGATCCATGTAGGTTGAGTTAAATATTTTCTATTATGAGTTGGATATAGGTTAGAAAATCCTAAATTCGAACTTTTTAAGTTGGATATGGTTCCAAACATGGGTTACCTGACATAACCTGAACTCAAAGGTGTGTGTGTGTGTGTGCGTGCGTGTAGGGGAGGGATTTGGTGCACTTTACCTCAAAATGACATTTTGAGGTAAAATAACTTTATAGTTGTTGAATCTTGATCTAAAGAATAATATGAAAACCTCTCTTTTTATTAATAGTGGTTTTGTGTTTTGGAAGCTAAGGAGAGAGAGAGAGAATATAATTAATTAATTATTGTTATTGAATAAAATACAGCTACAGTAATAATTGGTTTTATTACCAATAATTTTGGGAATACAAAAGTTTTATACGTTTTTCAATATGTTGGTGTTTTCTAATGAAAGAGTCTAGAAAAAATAATTTTCGTTTTAATATAGTTTTCATGAAAAATAGTTTTCGTATTATGGAAAAATGTTTTCGTTTTAAGATTTTTGTTTTAAAAAAATAAAAAATAACCATCATTAAAGTAATGTTTCTTAACTTGTTTTTCATCTCTTTTCATTATTATTCTTCATCTTATTTTATTAATACGTTATGGTTTTACAGTTACATTGTAATTTATTTCTTTCATTCAACACTCAAGTGAGTCGTTAGATTTTTAAAGAGAAATTAAAAAACAAGATACTGTTACTATTTCATGTTATATTGACTTAATAGTGGTCTTGTGTTTTGGAGGGTAATAAAAGAGAGACTATAATTAATTAATTGTTGTTATTGATAATAATAATTGATTCAGTTACCAATGATTTTGGGAATACTAAGGTTTTACACATTTTTCAATATATTCATGTCCTCTAATGAAAAAGTTTTCATTAAAAAAAAATTTTATTTCATGGGAAAAAAGTTTTTCATAGAAAAAAGTTTTCGTTTTAAAAGTTTTCGTTTTAGGATTTTCGTTTTAAATGTTTTCTGCATATATAGGATTAGGATCAGGTGGATTTAAGTTAGATGCACTTTTTCAGTTTTGTATTCTAATTCAAAATAATATATTCGAAGTTGTCATTCAACATTCAAGAGAATAGTTAAGATTTTAACATTCTAATTCAAAAACTTTTATCCATGAAAAATTTTATTTTTATGAAACGAAAACTTTTTTTTCATGAAAAATTCTTTCATTCAGTTGTAGAACATCATTTGAATGATTTTTTTTAACAAAAACTTTTAAACGAAAACTTTTTTTTTCGAAACGTAAACATAAGACAAAAAATAAGTGGAAAATTTGAGCTTGTCTTGTTTACAATGAGAAATCATGTATTTATCTACAATTTAATTAGATTGTTTACTATTTTATGTTTGTTATTTGTATTGTATATTTTTATACGATGTGTTATAAATGTAATCTTTAGTTCTTAATGAGTACATATAAAGCCTAAGAATTGACCCGATTCAATCCAAAGTTTGTGGATTAGGTTGGCTTGAGTTTCAATTGAAATTAGATTGGATATAGATCTAAAATTATCTAATTTGAATAATTTAAGTTAAATTATAGGTTCATCCTTGACCAAATTCATTTACATCCCTAATCAAATATATTAAGATGAATTATGGCCTAGAATGTTGAAAGGACTTTCCATAAGTTAATTTCAAAATACAACGAGAGAGAGAGAGAGAGGGGGACAGGGAGAGGGAGAGAGAGAGTGTATGTGTGTGATACTTTTTGGGAAATTATTTTTTTATCTTTTCCAATTCAAAAAGGTAATACCACTTATTTCATTTATAGTTTTTTTGTGGGTTTTTTAAGATATGTGAAGATAAGATGAATGACTCTCATCTAAGAAGCGTTCTGAAGTAAAGTGTATCTGATCTTAATCATATATATATATATATATATCAGATAAGGCCTGTCCTTACTTTTAGATGGTAAGTTCCTTAATTTTATCTGTCCATTACAAAGATCATGGATTGATTTGATTTTAATCAAAACCACAAATCACTTTGAAAAACTACCAAAAAATTTCAATTTAAAATTCAAAATCCTTCCTACCTCCATTATTAAACCCTCTTTATCACCTTTCTCTCATCCCATCACAAAAAAATGGCTACCCCCACCCCTCGCTAGCCATCCCTTACCGCCCTTACTTCCCGTCGATCGCTTCCGACGGCCTCCCCCCTGTCATTTGCTGTGTAAATCCTCCTCTGTGCAAATCACGCACCCCGCCCCGAATCCTTGTTTGTCAGATCATTCTCTACGCAAATCCTCCACCGTGCAGATCCTCCTCCATGTAAATCCTCCACCCCGCAAATCCTCTTCCGTGCAGATCCTCCACCTGACCCCATCCCTTCCGCAACCCTGCGTAGATCCTCCTCCTCCTCAGTGTCGATCCAGTCCTTTGTGTAGATCCTC
>JAMKQA010003667.1:0-15683 GCA_024699735.1 Posidonia australis
CTCCATCTGTGTGGAGAGAACTCCTCCCTCTTCTCTCCATGTCTAGGGTTTCATGTGAGGTTCGTCTGTGGGGGAGGGTTTGGATGCTTGGGATGTGAGCATCGTTCGTGTTCTCTATTTTCTCTTCACCACTCGGCACAACAGGTTTCTTATAGCCTAGCACCAACCATCAATCCTTTCCTCGTGACTCCTCTGATCTGGTGGTGATCCGATTCGTTAGTTCCTTTAAACTTAGGACCAACCATCTATCATTTCCTCGAGACTCCTCTGATCCAAAGGTGACTCGAGTCGTTAGTTCCTTATAGCCTTGGACCAACCACCTATCCTTTTCTCTAGACTCCTCTGATTCGGAGATGATCGAGTTGTTGGTTCCTTATAGCCTGGGACAAACCGTCTTTCCTTTCCTCGAGACTCCTCTGATCCGAAGGTGATCCGAGTCGTTGGTTCCTTACAGCCTAGGACCAACGAATCATCTAACATTTCCTCGAGACACCTCTAATATGGAGGTGATCCGAGTCGTTGGTTCCTTATAGCCTAGGAACAACCATCTATCCTTTTCTCGAGAATCCACTGATCCGGAGGTGATTCGAGTCGTTGGTTCCATATAGCCTTGGGCCAACCATCTATTCTTTTCTCGAGACTCCTCTGATCTGGAGGTGATCCGAGTCATTGGTTCCATATAGCCAAGGACCAACCATCCGTCTGTCCTTTCTCGAGACTCCTCTGATGTGGAGGTGATCCAAGTCGTTGGTTCCATATAGCCTAGGACCAACCATTTATCCTTTCTCGATACTCCTCTAATCCGGAGGTGATCCGAGTCGTTGGTTCCTTATAGCCTAGGACCAACCATCCATCTGTTCTTTTCTCAAGACTCCTCTGATCTAGAGGTGATCTGAGTTGTTGGTTACAAATATCCTAGGACCAACCATCTATCCTTTCCTCGAGACTCCTCCGATTCGGAGGTGATCCGAGTCGTTGGTTCCTTATAGCCTAGGACCAACCATCTATCCTTTTCTTGAGACTCCTCTGATCCGAAGGTAATCGGATTCGTTCGTTCCTTACAGCCAAGGACCAACCATCTATCCTTTTCTCGAGACTCCCCTGATTCGATGGTGATCTGGGTCATTGGATCCTCATAGCCTAGGACCATCCATCTGTCCTTTCTCGAGACTCCTCTGATCTGGTGGTGATCTGAGTCGTTGGTTCCTTATAGCCAAGGACTAACCATCTGTCCTTTCCTCGAGACTCCTTTGATCCGGAGGTGATCCGAGTCGTTGGTTCCTTATAGCCTAGGACCAACCATCAATCCTTTTCACGAGACTCCTCCGATCCGAAGGTGATACGAGTGGTTGGTTCCTTATAACCTAGGACCAACTACCTATCTGTCCTTTTCTCGAGACTATTCTGATCCAGAGGTCATCCGAGTCGTTGGTTCCTTATATCCTAGGACCAACCATCTATCCTTTCCTTAAGACTCCTCGGTTCCGGAGGTGATCCGAGTCGTTGGATTTTTATAGCCAAGGACCAACCATCTATCCTTTTCTCGAGACACATCTGATCCGAAGGTTATCCGAGTCGTTGGTTCCGTATAGCCTATGACCAACCATCTAACCTTTTCTCGAGACTCCTCTGATCCAGAGGAGATCCGAGTCGTTCGTTCCTTACAGCCTAGGACCAACCATCTACCCTTTTCTCGAGACTCCCCTTTTCCGATGGTGATCCGGGTCGTTGGATCCTCATAGCCTAGGACCATCCATCTGTCCTTTCTCGAGACTCCTCTGATCCGGTGGTGATCCGAGTCATTGGTTCCATATAGCCAAGGACAAACCATCTATCCTTTCCTCGAGACTCCTTTGATCTGGTGGTGATCCGTGTCGTTGGTTCCTTATAGCCTAGCACCAACCATCTATCGTTTCCTCGAGAATCCTCTGATCCGAAGGTGAACCGAGTCGTTGGTTCCTTATAGCCTAGGACCAACCATCAATCCTTTCCGTCAGACTCCTCAGATCCGGAGGTGATTCGACATATAGCCTCGGACCATCCATCTATCCTTTTCTCGAGACTCCTCTGATCCGGAGGTGATCCGAGTCCTTGATTCCTTATCGCCTAGGACCAACCATCTATCCTTTCCTCAAGACTACTCTGATCCAGAGGCGATCCGAGTCGTTGGTTACTTATAGCAAAGGACCAACCATCTATCATTTTCTTGAGACTCCTCTGATCCGGAGGTGATCCAAGTCGTTGGTTCCTTATAGCCTAGGACCAACCTTCTATCCTTTCCTCGAGACTCCTCTAATCCAAAGATGACTCGAGTCGTTAGTTCCTTAAAGCCTAGGACCAACCACCTATCCTTTTCTCGAGACTCCTCTGATCCGGAGATGATCCGAGTTGTTGGTTCCTTATAGCCTGGGACAAACCGTCTATCCTATCCTCAAGACTCCACAGATCCGAAGGTGATCCGAGTCCTTGGTTCCTTATAGCATAGGACCAACCTTCTATCCTTTCCTCATGACTCCTCAGATCTGGTGGTGATCCGAGTCGTTAGTTCCTTTAACTTAGGACCAACCATCTATCCTTTCCTCGAGACTCCTCTGATCCAAAGGTGACACGAGTCGTTAGTTCCTTATAGCCTTGGACCAACCACCTAGCCTTTTCTCGAGAATCCTCTGATCCGGAGATGATCCAAGTTGTTGGTTCCTAATAGCCTAGGACAAACCGTCTATCCTTTCCTCGAGACTCCTCTGATCTGAAGGTTATCCGAGTCGTTGGTTCCTTACAGCCTACGACCAACGAATCATCTAACCTTTCCTCAAGACACCTCTGATCTGGAGGTGATCCGAGTCGTAGGTTCCTTATAGCCTAGGAACAACCATCTATCCTTTTTTCGAGAATCCACTGATCCGGAGGTGATTCGAGTCGTTGGTTCCATATAGCCTTGGGCCAACCATCTATTCTTTTCTCGAGACTCCTCTAATCCGGAGGTGATCCGAGTCGTTGGTTCCATATAGCCAAGGACCAACCATCCGTCTGTCCGTTCTCGAGACTCCTCTGATCTAGAGGTGATCCAAGTCGTTGGTTCCATATAGCCTTGGACCAACCATTTATCCTTTCCCGATACTACTCTAATCAGGAGGTGATCCGAGTCGTTGATTCCTTATAGCCTAGGACCAACCATCCATCTGTCCTTTTCTCGAGACTCCTCTGATCCAGAGGTGATCTTAGTTGTTGGTTCCTTATATCCTAGGACCAACCATCTATCCTATCCTCGAGACTCCTCTGATCCGGAGGTGATCCGAGTCGTTGGTTCCTTATAGCCTAGGACCAACCATCTATCCGCTTCTCGAGACACCTCTGATCCGAAGGTGATCCGAGTCATGGGTTCCTTATAGCCTAGGGCCAACCATCTATCCTTTTCTCGAGACTCCTCTGATCTAGAGGTCATCCGAGTCGTTGGCTCCTTATATCCTAGGACCAACCATCTATCCTTTCCTCGAGACTCCTCTGATCCGGAGGTGATCCGAGTCGTTGGATTTTTATAGGCAAGGACCAATCATCTATCCTTTTCTCGAGACTCCTCTAATTCGAAGGTGATCCGAGTTGTTGGTTCCTTATAGCCTAGGACAAACCATCTAACCTTTTCTCGAGACTCCAATGATCCAGAGGAGATCCGAGACTTTCGTTCCTTACAGGCTAGGACCAACCATCTATCCTTTTCTCGAGACTCCCCATATCCGATGGTGATCCAGGTCGTTGGATCCTCATAGCCTAGGACCATCCATTTGTCCTTTCTCGAGACTCCTCTGATCCAGTGGTGATTCGAGTCTATGGTTCCTTATATCCAAGGACCAACCATCTATCCTTTCCTCGAGACACTTTTGATCTGGTGGTGATCCGTGTCGTTGGTTCCTTATAGCCTACGACCAACCATCTATCCTCTTCTAGAGACTCCTCCTATCCGGAGGTGATCCGAGTGGTTGGTTCCTTATAGCCTAGCACCAACCATCTATCCATTCCTCGAGACTCCTCTGATCCGACGGTCAACCGAGTCATTGGTTCCTTATAGCCTAGGACCAACCATCAATCCTTTCCTTGAGACTCCTCAGATCCGGAGGTGATCCGACATATAGCGTCGGACCAACCATCTTTCCTTTTCTCGAGACTCCTTCGATCCGGAGATGATCCGAGTCCTTGGTTCCTTATAGCCTAGGACCAACCATCTATCCTTTTGTCGAGAGTCATCTGATCCAGAGGTGATCCGAGTCCTTGATTCCATATAGCCATGGACCAACCATCTATCCTTTCCTCGAGACTCCTCTGATCCGGAGGTGATCCGAGTCGTTGGTTCCGTATAGCGAAGGACCAACCACCTATCCTTTTCTTGAGACTCCTCTGATCCGGAGGTGATCCGAGTTGTTGGTTCCTTATAGCCTAGGACCAACCATTTATCCTTTCCTCGAGACTCTTCTGATTCGGTGGTGATTCGAGTCATTAGTTCCTTTTAGCCTCGGACCAACCACCTATCCTTTTCTAGAGACACCACTGATTCGGAGATGATCCGAGTCGTTGGTTGCATATAGCCTAGGACCAACCGTCTATCCTTTCCTCGAGACTCCTCTGATCCGAGTCGTGGTTCCTTATAACCGAGGACAAACTAACCATCTAACCTTTCCTCAAGACTCCTCTAATCTGGATGTGATCCGAGTCATTGGTTCTTTTTAGCCTAGGACTAACCATCTATCCTTTTCACGAGACTCCTCTGATCCGAAGGTGATTCGTGTCATTTGTTCCTTATAGCCTTGGGCGAACCATCTATTCTTTTCTCGAGACTCCTCTGATCCGGAGGTGATCCGAGTCGTTGGTTCCTTATAGCCTAGGACCAACCATCCGTCTGTCCTTTCTCGATACTCCTCCGATCTGGAGGTGATCCGAGTCGTTGGTTCCTTATAGCCTAGGACCAACCATTTATCCTTTCTCGAGACTCCTCGAATCCGGAGGTGATCCGAGTCATTGGTTCCTTATAGCCTAAGACCAACCATCCATCTGTCCTTTTCTCGAGACTCCTTTGATCCGCAAGAGATCCAAGTCGTTGGTTCCTTGTAGTGTAGGACCAACCATCCATCCTTTTCTCGAGACTCCTCTGATCTGGAGGTGATTCGAGTTGTTGGTTCCTTATAAACTTGGACCAACCATCCATCCTTTTCTCGAGACTCCTCCGATCCGGATGTGATCCTAGTCGTAGGTTCCGTATAGCCTAGGACAAACCATCTATCCTTTCCTCGAGACTCCTCTGAGCTGGAGGTGATCCGAGTCGTTGGTTCCTTATATCCAAGGATTAACAAACCATCCATCCTTTTCCCGAGACTCCTCCGCTCCGGTGGTGATCCGAGTCGTTGGTCCCATATAGCCTTGGACCAACCATCTACCCTTTTCTCGAGACTCCTCCGATCCGGAGGTGATCCGAGTCGTTGGTTCCTTATAGCCTAGGACCAACCATCTATTCTTTCCTCGAGACTCCTCTAATCTGGAGGTGATCCGAGATGTTGGTTCCATATAGGCTAGGAGCAACCGTCAACCCATTCCTCAAGACTCCTCTGATCCAGAGGTGATCCGAGTCGTTGGTTCCTTATATCCTAGGACCAACTAACCATCCATCCTTTTCTCGAGACTCCTCTGATCCGGAGGTGATCCGCGTCGTTGGTTCCTTATAGACTAGGACCAACCATCTACCCTTATATCGAGACTCCTCCGATCCAGAGGTGATCCGAGTCGTTGGTTCCTTATAGCCTAGGACCAACCATCTATCCTTTCCTCGAGACTCCTCTGATCCGGAGGTGATCCGAGTTGTTCGTTCCTTATTGCCTTGGACCAACCATCCATCCTATCCTCGAGACTCCTCTGATCCAGAGGTGATCCAAGTCGATGGTTCCGTATAGCCTAGGACCAGCCATCTATCCATTTCTCGAGACTCCTCTGATCTAGAGGTGATCCGAGCCGTATTTCCTTATAGCCTACGACCAACCATCTATCCTTTTCTCGAGACTCCTCTGATCCGGAGGTGATCCGAGTCGTTTGTTCCTTAAAGCCAAGGACCAACCATTTATCCTTTTCTTGAGACTCCTCCGATCCGGAGGTGATCTGAGTCGTTGGTTCCATATAGCGTAGGTCCAACCATCCATCCTTCTCTCGAGACACCTCTTATCTGGAGGTGATCTGAGCCGTTGGTTCCTTATAGCCTAGGACCAACCATCTATCCTTTCCTCGAGACTCCTCTGATCCAATGGTGATCCGAGTCGTTGGTTCCATATAGCGTACGACCAACTAACCATCCATCCTTTTCTCGAGAGTCCTCTGATCCAGAGGTGATCTGAGTCGTTGGTTCCTTATTGCCTAAGACCCACCATCTATCCTTTTCTCGAGACTCCTCTGATCCGGAGTAGATCTGAGTCGTTACTTCCCTATAACCTAGGACCAACCATCTATCCTTTTCTCGAGAATCCTCTGATCCGTAGGTGGTCCGAGTCGTTGGTTCCTTATAGCCTAGGACCAACGATCTATCCTTTCCTCGAGACTCCTCTGACATGGGGTTGATCCGAGTCGTCGGTTCCTTATAGGCAAGGACCAACCACCTATCCTTTTCTCGAGACTCCACTGATCCGGTGGTGATCCGAGTCATTGGTTCCTTATAGCCTAGGACCAACCATCTATCCTTTCCTCGAGACTCCTCTGATACAGAGGTTACTCGAGTCGTTAGTTCCTTATAGCCTTGGACCAACCACCTATCCTTTTCTCGAGACTCCTCTGATCCGAAGATGATCCGAGTCGTTGGTTCCTAGTAGCCTAGGACCAACCATCCATCTGTCCTTTCTCGATACTCCTCTGATCTAGAGGTGATCCGAGTCGTTGGTTCCTTATAGCCTAGGACCGACCACTTATCCTTTCTCAAGACTCCACTGATCCGAAGGTGATCTGAGTCGTTGGTTCCTTATAGCGTAGGACCAACCCTCCATCTGTCCTTTCTCGATACTCTTCTGATACGGAGGTGATCTGAGTCGTTGGTTCCTTATAGCCTAGGACCAAACATTTATCCTTTCTCGATACTCCTCTGATCCAGTGGTGATCCGAGTTGTTGGTTCCTTATAGCCTAGGACCAACCATCCATCTGTTCTTTTCTCGAGACTCGTCTGATCCAGAGGTGATCCGAGTCGTTGGTTCATTATAGCCTAGGAGCAACCATCGATCCAATTCTCGAGACTCCTTTGATCCGGAGGTGATCCGAGTCGTTGGTTCCTTATTGCTTGGACAAACCATCTATCCTTTTCTCGAGACTCCTATGATACGAAGGTGATCCGAGTCGTTGGTTCCTTACAGCCTAGGACCAAACATCTGTCCTTTTCTCGACACTCCTCTGATCCGGAGGAGATCCGAGTCGTTGGTTCCTTATAGCCATGAACCAACCATCCATCCTTTTCTCGAGACTCCCCTGATCTGGAGGTGATCCGAGTAGTTGGTTCCATATAACCTAGGACCAACCATCAATCCTTTTCTCGAGACTCCACTAATCCGGAGGTGGTTTGAGTCGTTGGTTCCTTATAGCCAAGAACCTACCATCTATCCTTTCCTCAAGACTCCTCTGATCCAGAGGTGATCGGAGTCGTTACCTTATAGCCTAGGACCAACCACCTATTCTTTTCTTGAGATTCCACAGATCCAGAGGTGATCCTAGTCGTTGGCTCCTTATAGCCTAGGACCAACCATCTATCCTTTCCTCGAGACTCCTCTGATACAGAGGTGATTCGAGTCGTTAGTTCCTTATAGCCTTGGACCAACCCCTATCCTTTTCTCGAGACTCCTCTGATCCGAAGATGATCGGAGTCGTTGGTTCCTTATAGCCTAGGACCAACCATCCATCTGTCCTTTCACGATACTACTCTGATCCGGAGGTGATCCGAGTCATTGGTTCTGTATAACCTAGGACCAACCATCAATCCTTTTCTCGAGACTCCACTAATCCGGAGGTGGTCCGAGTCGTTGGTTCCATATAGCCTAGGACCAACCATTTATCCTTTCTCGAGACTCCTCTGATCCGGAGGTGATCCAAGTCATTTGTTCCTTATAGCCATGGACCAACCCTCCATCTGTCCTTTCTCGATACACCGCTGATTCGGAGGTCATCCGAGTCGTTGGTTCCTTATAGCCTAGGACCAAACATTTATCCTTTCTCGAGACTCCTCTGATCCGGTGGCGATCCGAGTCGTTGGTTCCTTAAAGCCTAGGACCCACCATCTACCCTTTTCTCAAGAATCCTCCGATCCAGAGGTGATACGTTGGTTCCTTATAGCCTTGGACCAACCATGTATCCTTTCCTCGAGACTCCTCTGATCCGGAGGTGATCCGAGTCGTTCGTTCCTTATTGCCTTGGACCAACCATCCATCCTATCCTCGAGACTTCTCTGATCCAGTGGTGATCCGAGTCGATGGTTCCGTATAGCCTAGGACCAACCATCTATCCATTTCTCGAGACTCCTCTGATCCGGAGGTGATCCGAGCCGTATTTCCTTATAGCCGACGACCAACCATCTATCCTTTTCTCGAGACTCCTCTTATCCGGAGGTGATCCGAGTCGTTCGTTCCTTAAATCCAAGGACCAACCATTTATCCTTTTCTTGAGACTCCTCCGATCCGGAGGTGATCTGAGTCTTTGGTTCCTTATAGCATAGGACCAACCATCCATCCTTCTCTCGAGACACCTCTTATCCGGAGGTGATCTGAGCCATTGGTTCCTTATAGCGTAGGACCAACCATCTATCCTTTCCTCGAGACTCCTCTGATCCAATGGTGATCCGAGTTGTTGGTTCCATATAGCCTAGGACGAACCATCAATCCTTTCCTCGAGACACCTCTTATCCGAAGGTGATCCGAGTCGTTGGTTCATTATAGCCTACGACCAACTAACCATCCATCCTTTTCTCGAGACTCCTCTGATCCGGTGGTGATCTGAGTCATTGGTTCCTTATTGCCTAAGACCAACCATCTATCCTTTTCTCGAGACTCCTCTGATCCAGAGTAGATCCGAGTCGATGCTTCCTTATAACCTAGGACCAACCATCTATCCTTTTCTCGAGACTCCACTGATCCGTAGGTGGTTCGAGTCGTTGGTTCCTTATAGACTAGGACCAACGATCTACCCTTCCCTCGAGACTTTTCTGGCCTGGGGTTGATCCGAGTCGTCGGTTCCTTATAGCCAAGGACCAACCACCTATCCTTTTCTCGAGACTCCACTGATCCGGTGGTGATCCGAGTCATTGGTTCCTTATAGCCTAGCAGCAACCATCTATCCTTTCCTCGAGACTCCTCTGATACAGAGGTGACTCGTGTCGTTAGTTCCATATAGCCTTGGACCAACCACCTATCCTTTTCTCGAGACTCCTCTGATCCGAAGATGATCCGAGTCGTTGGTTCCTAGTAGACTAGGACCAACCATCCATATGTCCTATCCCGATACTCCTCTGATCTAGAGGTGATCCGAGTCGTTGGTTCCTTATAGCCTAGGACCGACCACTTATCCTTTCTCGAGACTCCACTGATCCGATGGTGATCCGAGTCGTTGGTTCCATATAGCCTAGGACCAACCCTCCATCTGTCCTTTCTCGATACTCCTCTGATTCGGAGGTGATCTGAGTTGTTGGTTCCTAAAAGCCTAGGACCAAACATTTATCCTTTCTCGTGACTCCTCTGATCCAGTGGTGATCCGAGTCGTTGGTTCCTTATAGCCTAGGACCAACCATCCATCTGTTCTTTTCTCGAGACCCGTCTGATCCGGAGGTGATCCGAGTCGTTGGTTCATTATAGCCTAGGAGCAACCATCGATCCAATACTCGAGACTCCTTTGATCCGGAGGTGATCCGAGTCAATGGTTCCTTATCGCTTAGGACCAACCATCTATCCTTTTCTCGAGACTCCTCTGATACGAAGATGATCCAAGTCGTTGGTTCCTTACAGCCTAGGACCAACCATCTGTCCTTTTCTCGAGACTCCTCTGATCCGGAGGAGATCCGAGTCATTGGTTCCTTATAGCCATGAACGAACCATCCAACCTTTACTCGAGACTCCCCTGATCCAGAGGTTATCCGAGTAGTTGGTTCCGTATAACCTAGGACCAACCATCAATCCTTTTCTCGAGACTCCACTAATCCGGAGGTGGTTTGAGTCGTTGGTTCCTTATAGCCTAGAACCTACCATCTATCATTCGTCGAGACTCCTCTGATCCGCAAGTGATTGGAGTCGTTGGTTCCTTATAGCCTAGGACCAACCATCTATTCTTTTCTTGAGATTCCACAGATCCAGAGGTGATCCTAGTCGTTGGCTCCTTATAGCCTAGGACCAACCATCTATCCTTTCCTCGAGACTCCTCAGATCCAGAGGTGATTCGAGTCGTTAGTTCCTTATAGCCTTGGACCAACCACCTATCCTTTTCTCGAGACTCCTCTGATCCGAAGATGATCCGAGTCGTTGGTTCCTTATAGCCTAGGACCAACCATTTATCCTTTCTCGAGACTCCTCTGATCCGTAGGTGATCCGAGTCGTTTGTTCCTTATAGCCATGGACCAACCCTCCATCTGTCCTTTCTCGATATTCCGCTGATTCGGAGGTCATCCGAGTCGTTGGTTCCTTATAGCCTAGGACCAAACATTTATCCTTTCTCAAGACTCCTGTGATCCAGTGGTGATCCGAGTCGTTGGTTCCTTATATCCTAGGACCAACCATCCATCTTTCCTTTTCTCGAGACTCGTCTGATCCGGAGGTGATCTGAGTTGTTGGTTCATTATAGCCTAGTACCAACCATCGATCCAATTCTCGAGACTCCTCTAATCCGGAGGTGATCAGAGTCGTTGGTTCCTTATAGCCTAGGACCAACCATCTATCCTTTTCTCGAGACTCCTCCGATCCGGACGTGATCCGAGTCATTGGTTCCTTACAGCCTAGGACCAACCATCTGTCCTTTTCTCGAGACTCCTCTGATCCAGAGGAGATCCGAGTCGTTGGTTCCTTATAGTCATGAACCAACCATCCATCCTTTTCTCGAGACTCCCCTGAGCCGGAGGTGATCCGAGTAGTTGCTTCCTTATAGCCTAGGACTAACCATCCACCCTTTTCTCGAGACTCCTCAGATCCTGAGGTGATCCGAGTCATTGGTTCCGTATAGCCAAGGAACAACCATTTATCCTTTTCATGAGACTCCTTTGATCTGGAGGTGATCAGAGCCGTTGGTTCCTTATAGCCGAGGACCAACCATCTATCCAACCTTTGAGACTCCTCTCATCCGGAGGAGATCCGAGTCGTTGGTTCCATATATCCTAGGACCAACTAACCATCCATCCTTTTCTCGAGACTCGTCTGATCCGGAGGTGATCCGAGTCATTGGTTCCATATAACCAATGACCAACGATCTACCCTTTTCTCGAGACTCCTCCGATCTGGAGGTGATCCAAGTCATTGGTTCCTTATAGCATAGGACCAACCATCTATCCTTTCCTCGAGACTCCTCCGATCCGGAGGTGATCCGAGTCATTGGTTCCTTATAGCATAGGACCAACCATCCATCCCTTCCTCGAGACTCCTCTGTTCCAGAGGTGATCCGAGTCGTTGGTTCCACATAGCCTAGGACCAACCATCTTTCCTTTCCCCGACACTCCTCTGATCCGGAGGTGGTCCGAGTCGTTGGTTCCTTGTAACCTAGGACCAACCTCCTATCCTTTTCTCGAGACTCCTCCGATCCGGAGGTGATACGAGTCGTTGGTTCCATATAACCTAGGACCAACCATCCATCCTTTTCTCGAGACTCCTCCGATCTGGCGGTGATCCGAGTCGCAAGTACCTTATAGCCTAGGACCAACCATCTATCCTTTTCTCGAGACTCCACTGATCCGGAGGTGATTCGAGTCGTTGGTTCCTTACTGCCGAGGACCAAGGATCAATCCTTTTCACGAGACTCCTCTGATCTGGAGGTGATCCGAGCCATCGGTTCCTTATAGCCTAGGACCAACCATCTGTCCGTTCTCGAGACTCCACCGATCCGGAGGTGATCTGAGTCGTTGGTTCCATATATCCTAGGACCAACCATTAATCCTTTCCTCGAGACTCGTCTGATCCAGGGGTGTTCCGAGTCGTTGGTTCCTTATTGCCGAGGACGAACCATCTATCCTTTTCTCGAGACACCTCTGATCCGAAGGTGATTCGAGTTGTTGGTTCCTTAGAGCCACGGACCGGCCATCTATCCTTTCCTTGAGACTCCTCAGATCCGGAGGTGATCCGAGTCGTTGGTTCCATGTAGCCTAGGACAAACTAACCATCTATCCTTTCCTCGAGACTCCTTTGATCTGGAGGTGATCCGAGTCGTTGGTTCCTTACAGCCTAGGACCAACCATCCATCTGTCCGTTAATCGAGACTCGACTGATCCAGAGGAGATCCGAGTCATCGGTTCATTAAAGCCTAGGACCAACCATCGATCCAATTCTCGATACTCCTCCGATCCGGAGGTGATCGGAGTCGTTGGTAGCTTATAGCCTAGGACCAGCCATCTATTCTTTCCTAGAGACTCCTCTAATCTGGAGGTGATCCGAGATGTTGGTTCCTTATAGGCTAGGACCAACCGTCTACCCATTCCTCGAGGCTCCTCTGATCCAGCGGTGATCTGAGTCGTAGGTTCCGGATAGCCTAGGACCAACCATCTATCCATTTCTCGAGACTCCTCTGATTCGGAGGTGATCCAAGTCGTTGGTTCCTTATATCCTAGGACCAACTAACCATCCATCCTTTTCTCGAGACTCCTCTGATCCAGAGTTGATCCGAGTCGTTGGTTCCATATAGCCTTGGACCAACCATCAACCCTTTTCTCGAGACTCGTCCGATCCGGAGGTGATCCGAGTCGTTGGTTCCTAATATCCTAGGACCAACTAACCATCTGTCCTTTTCTCGAGACTCGTGTGATCCAGAGGTGATCCGAGTCGTTGGTTCATTATAGCCTAGGACCAACCATCGATCCAATTCTCGAGACTCCTCTGATCTGGAGGTGATCCGAGTCGTTGGTTCCTTATAGCATAGGACCAACCATCTGTCCTTTTCTCGAGACTCTTCTGATCCGGAGGAGATCCTAGTCGATGGTTCCTTATAGCCATGAACCAACCATCCATCCTTTTCTCGAGACTCCCCTAATCCGGAGGTGATCCGAGTAGTTGCTTCCGTATAACCTAGGACTAACCATCCATCCTTTTCTCGAGACTCCTCTGATCCTGAGGTGATCCGAGTCATTGGTTCCGTATAGCCTAGGAACAACCATCTATCCTTTTTCTTGAGACTCCTCTGATCTGGAGGTGATCAGTGTCGTAGGTTCCTTATTGCCAAGGACCAACCATCTATCCAACTCTCGAGACTCCTCTAATTCGGAGGTGATCCGAGTCGTTGGTTCCTTATAGCCTAAGACCAACCATCTATCCTTTTCTCGACACCCCTCTGATCCGGTGGATATCCAAGTCGTTGGTTCCTTGTAGCCTACGAGCAACCGTCCATCATTTTCTCGAGACTCCTCCGATACAGAGGTGATCCGAGTCATTGGTTTTTTAAAGCCTTGGACCAACAATCCATCCATTTCTCGAGACTCCTCTGATCCGGAGGAGATCCGAGTCGTTGGTTCCTTATTGCCTAGGACCAACCATCCATCCTTTTCTCGAGACTCCTCTGATCCGGAGGTGATCCGAGTTGTTGGTTCCTTATAAACTTGGACCAACCATCCGTCCTTTTCTCGAGACTCCTCTGATCCGTAGGTGATCCAAGTCGTTGGTTCCGAATAACCTAGGACAAACCAACTATCCATTTCTCGAGACTCCTCTGATCCGGTAGTGTTCCGAGTCGTTGGTTCCTCATATCCTAGGACCAACTAACCATCCATCCTTTTCTCGAGACTCCTCTGGTCCGGAGGTGATCCGAGTCGTTGGTTCCTTATAGCCTAGGACCAACCATCTACCCTTTTCTCGAGACTCCTCCGATCTGGTGGTGATCCGAGTCATTGGTTCCTTATAGCCAAGGACCAACCATCTATCCCTTCCTCGTGACTCCTCTGATCCGGAGATGATCCGAGTCGTTGGTTCCTTATTGCCTAGGACCAACCATCCATCCTATCCTCGAGAATCCTCGGATCTAGTGGTGATCCGAGTCGTTCGTTCCTTGTAACCATGGACCAACCTCCAATCCACTTCTCGAGACTCCTCCGATCCGGATGTGATACGAGTCGTTGGTTCCTTATAGCCTAGGACCAACCATCCATCCTTTCTTGGAGACTCCTCCGATCTGGAGGTGATCCGAGTCGTAAGTACCTTATAGCCTTGAACCAACCATCTATCCTTTTCCCGAGACTCCTCTGATCTTTTGATGATTGGAGTCGTTGGTTCCTTACAGCTTAGGACAAATGATCAATCCTTTCACGAGACTCCTCTGATCCGGAGGTGATCCGAGCCGTTGGTTCCTTACACCCTAGGACCAACCATCTGTCCTTTCTTGAGACTCCACCGATCCGAAGGTGATCCGAGTCGTTGGTTCCTTATAGACTAGGACAAACTAACCATCTATCCTTTCCTCGAGAATCCTATGATCTAGAGGTGATCCGAGTCGTTGGTTCCTTATAGCCTAGGACCAACGATCAATCCATCTCTCGAGACTCCTCTGATCTGGTGGTGATCCGAGTTGTTGGTTCCATATAGCCTAGGAACAACCTTCTATTCTTTTCTCAAGACTCCTTAGATCTGGAGGTGATCCGAGTCGTTGGTTCCTTATAGCCTAGGACCAACCATCCATCTGTCCTTTTCTTGAGACTCCTCTGATCCGGATAGCCTAGGACCAACCATCTATCCTTTTCTCGAGACTCCTCTGATCCGGAGGTGATCCGAGTCGTTGGTTCCATATATCCTAGATCCAACTAACCATCCATCCTTTTCCCGCGTCTCCTCTAATGCGGAGGTGATTCGAGTCGTTGGTTCCATATAGCCTAGGACCAACCATCTATCCATCTCTCGAGACTCCTCTGATCAGGAGGTGATCCGAATCGTTGGTTCCTTATAGCCATGAACCAACCATCCATCCTTTTCTCGAGATTCCCTTGATCCGGAGGTGATCCAAGTAGTTGCTTCCGTATAACCTAGGACTAACCATCCATCCTTTTCTGGAGACTCCTCTGATCCTGAGGTGATCTGAGTCATTGGTTCCGTATAGCCTAGGAACAACCATCTATCCTTTTTATTGAGACTCCTCTGATCTAGAGGTGATCAGTGCCGTAGGTTCCTTATTGCCAAGGACTAACCATCTATCCAACTCTCGAGACTCCTCTAATTCGGAGGTGATCCGAGTCGTTGGTTCCTTATAGCCTAAGACCAACCATCTATCCTTTTCTCGACACCCCTCTGATCCGGTGGATATCCAAGTCGTTGGTTCCTTGTAGCCTAGGAGCAACCGTCCATCATTTTCTCGAGACTCCTCCGATACAGAGGTGATCCGAGTCATTGGTTTTTTAAAGAGTAGGACCAACAATCTATCCATTTCTCGAGACTCCTCTGATCCGGAGGAGATCCGAGTTGTTGGTTCCTTATAGCCTAGGACCAACCATCCATCCTTTTCTCGAGACTCCTCTGATCCG
>JAMKQA010003668.1:0-16526 GCA_024699735.1 Posidonia australis
GGACTTACCGATTGGAGGGGATATGGCAGGTTCCAGACTTACCGACCTAGAGATGGAAAGTTATGGACTGGCCGACTAAAGGGGATATGGCATGTTTCGGACGTACCAATCTAGAGGGGAAGTGTCAAGTTTCGGACTTACCGATCTAGAGATGGCATGTTTCAGACTTACCGATCTAGAGATGGCATGTTTCAGACTTACCAATCTAGAGATGGCATGTTTCAGACTTACCGACCGAGAGAGGATATGGCGAGTTTCATACTAAACGACTACAGGGAAAATGGCAAGTTTCAGACTTACCGACCGAAAGATGGTAAGTTTCAGACTTACAGATCGAATTGGATATGGCAAGTTTCAGACTTACCGACCGAGAAGAGATATGGTAGGTTTTGGGCTAACCAACTGAGTGGGGATATGGAAAATTTCAATGTTATCGACCTAGAGATGGGATGTTTTGGACCTATAGACCAGAGGGGTTTTGGCAAGTTCTGGACTTACTGATCGAGAGGGCATATGACAATTTTTGAACTTATCAACCGAGAGATGGAATGTTTTGGACTTTTCGACCAAGAGGGGATAAGGCATGCTTCGGACTTACCAACCGAGAGATGGCAAGTGTCGAACTAACTGACCGAGTGGGGAATTGGCATGTTATGGACTTACCGATCGGGAGATGGCAAGGCTCGAACTTACCGACTAGAGAGAATATGGCAAGTTTCAGACATACCGACCGAGAGATGGCATGTTTCAAACATATCGATCGAAGGGGAAAAGGCAAGTTTCAGACTTAGCGATCGAGAGATGGTAAGTTTCAGACTTAGTGATCGGAGGGGATAAGGCAGGTTTTAGACTTGTCAATCGAGAGATGGAAAGCTTCGGACATACCAACAGAGAATGGATATGACAAGTTTCGGACAAACTGACCTAGGGATGGCATGTCTCGGACTTACAGATTGAGAGGGGATATGGCAGGTTTCAGACTTACCGACCTAAAGATGGCAAGTAATGGACCAGCCGACCAGAGGGGATATGGCAAGCTTCGGACTTACCAACCGAGAGGGGATATGTCAAGTTTCTGACTTATCGACTGTGGGGAAAATGGCAAGTTTCAGACTTACCGACCGAGAGATGGCAAGTTTGAGACATACCGACCGAAGGGGATATGGCAAGTTTTGAACATACCGATCAAGTGGGGAAATGACAAGCTTCGGACTTACCGACTGGAGGGAATATGGCAAGTTTCTGACTTACCGACCGAGAGATGGCAAGTTTTGTACTTACCAACAAGAGGGAATATGGCAAGTTTCTGAATTACCGTCTGAGTGATGGCATGTTTCAGACTTACCGATCGGAGGGAATATGGCAGGTTCTGGACTAACCGACCGAGAGATAGAAAGCTTCAGACATACTGACTAGAGGGAATTTGGCAAGTTTCTGACTTATCGTCCGAGAGATGGCATGTTTCGTACTTACCAAATGAGAGGGGATTTGGATAATTTTGGGCTTACCGACCGAAAGATGACAAGTTTCGGAATTACCGACTAGAGGGAATATGGTAAGTTTCGGACATATCAATCAAGGGGTGGCAAATTTTGGACTTACCATTAGAGAAGGGATACGGTAAATTTTGGATAGACGGACAGAGAGATGGTAAGGTTCGAACGTACCGACCGAGAAAGGATAATGCAGTTTTGGAGTTACTAACCTAGAGATGGGTAGTTTTGGACCTACTGACCAGAGGGGATATGGCATGTTGTGGACTTATCGACCGAGAGGGGATATGACAATTTTGAACTTACCAACGGAGAGATGGACAAATCGACCAAGATGAGATAGGGCATGCTTTGGACTTACCGACCAAGAGATGGCAAGTGTTGGACTTACCGACCGAGAGGGGATATGGCAAGTTTCAGACTTACCGACTGGGAGATGGCAAGCCTCAGACTTACCGACTGGAGAGAATATTGCAAGTTTTGGACATACCAACTGAGAGATGGCAAGTTTTGAACTTATCGATCGGAGGGGATATGGCAAGTACCAGACTTACCGATCGAGAGATGGCAAGTTTCGGACTTACCGACTGGAGGGGATACGGCAAGTTTCAGACATACCGATCGAGAGATGGCAAGTTCGGACTTACCAACCGAGAATGGATATGAAAAGTTTCAGACAAACCGACCAAGAGATGGCAAGTTTCGGACTTACCGATTGAGAGGGGATTTGGCAAGTTTCAGATTTACCGACTGAGAGATGGCATGTTTTGGACCTACCTACCGAAGGGGATACGGCAATTTTCGAACGTACCGATTGAGAGGGGATATGGCAAGTTTCATACTTACAGATCTAGAGAGGGGAAGTTTCATACTTACCGACCGAGAGGGGATATGGTAAGTTTCAGACTTACCGACTGCAAGGAAAATGGCAAGTTTCAGACTTACCGACCGAAAGGGATCTGCCAAGTTTTGGACTTACCGATCGAGTAGGGATATGGCAAGTTTCAGACTAACCGACCGGGTGATGGCATGTTTTGGACTTACCGATCAGGTTAGGATATGGCAAGTTTTCGACATACCGATCGAGAGGGGATATGGCTTGTTTCGAAGTTACCGACTGGGTGATGGCGAGCTTCAGACATACCGATCGAGAGGAGAGATGGCAAGTTTTGGACTAACCAACTGAGCAAGGATATGACAAGTTTTAGACGTAATGACCAAGAGGGGATTTGCATGTTTCGGACTACCGATCGATAGATGGCAAGTTTCGGACTTACCGATTGAGAGGGGATTTGGAAAGTTTCGGGCTTACCGACTAAAAGATAGCAAGTTTCAGACTTACGGACTAGAGGGAATATGCTAAGTTTCAGACATATCGATCGAGAGATGGCAAATTTCGGACTTACCATCCGAGAATGGATATGGTAAGTTTTGGACATATGGACCGATAAATGGCAAGCTCCGGACGTACCGACCGAGAGGTGATATGGAATGTTTCGGACTTACCGACCTAGAGATGGGAAGTTTTAGACCTACAAACCAGAGGGGATATGGCAAGTTGTGGACTTACCGACCGAGAGGGGATATGACAATTTTTGAACTTACCGACCGAGAGATGGAATATTTCGTACTTATCGACCAAGAAGGGATATGGCAAGCGTCGGACTTACTGACCGAGAGATGGCCTGTGTCAGACTTACCGACCGAGAGCGAATATGGCAATTTTCGAACTTACAGACTGGGAAATGGCAAGCCTCGGACTTACCGACTGGAGAGAATATGGCAAGCTTCAGACATACAAATAGGGAGATGGCATATTTCAAACATATAGATCGGAGGGGATATGACATGTTTTGGACTTACCGATCGAGAGAAGGCAAATTTCGGACTTACCGACCAAAGGGGATATGGCAAGTTTCAAACATACCGACCGAGCAATGACAAGCTTAGGACTTACCAGCCGAAATGGATATGACATGTTTCCGACAAACCGACGAAGAGATGGCAAGTTACGGACATACCGATTGGAGGGGATATGGCAGGTTCCAGACTTACCGACCTAGAGATGGAAAGTTATGGACTGGCCAACTTAAGGGGATATGGAATGTTTCGGACGTACCGATCGAGAGGGGAAGTGTCAAGTTTCGGACTTACCGATGTAGAGATGGCATGTTTCAGACTTACCGATCTAGAGATGGCATGTTTCAGACTTACCGACCGAAAGATGGCAAGTTTCAGACTTACAGACCGAATTGGATATGGCAAGTTTCAGACTTACCGACCGAGAAGAGATATGGTAGGTTTTGGGCTAACCAACCTAGTGGGGATATGGCAAATTTCAATGTTATCGACCTAGAGATGGGAAGTTTTGGACCTATAGACAAGAGGGGTTTTGGCAAGTTCTGGACTTAGTGATCGAGAGGGCATATGACAATTTTTGAACTTATTGACCGAGTGATGGAATGCTTTGGACTTATCGACCAAGAGGGGATATGGCAAGCTTCGGACTTACCGACCGAGAGATGGAAAGTGTCAAACTTACTGACCGAGAAGGGAATTGGCATGTTTTGGACTTACCGATCGGGAGATGGCAAGGCTCAAACATACCGACTACAGAGAATATGGCAAGTTTCAGACATACCGACCGAGAGATGGCATGTTTCAAACATATCGATCGGAAGGGAAATGGCAAGTTTTGGACTTATCGATCGAGAGATGGTAAGTTTCAGACTTACTGATCGGAGGGGATATGGCAAGTTTTAGAATTATCAATTGAGAGATGGCAAGCTTCGGACATACCAACAGAGAATGGATATGACAAGTTTTGGACAAACTGACCTAGAGATGGCGAGTCTCGGACTTACCGATTGAGAGGGGATATGGCAAGTTTCATACTTACCGACCTAGAGATGGCTAGTAATGGACCAGCCGACCAGAGGGGATATGGCATGTTTCGGACTTACCGACCGAGAGGGGATATGGCATGTTTCGGACTTATCGACTGTGGGGAAAATGGCAAGTTTCAGACTTACCGACCAAGAGATGGCAAGTTTGAGACATACCGACCGAAGGGGATATGGCAAGTTTTGAACATACCGATCGAGTTGGGAAATGACAAGTTTCGGACTTACCGAATGGAGGGAATATGGCAAGTTTCTGACTTACCGATCGAGAAATGGCAAGTTTTGTACTTACCAACTAGAGGGAATATGGCAAGTTTCTGACTTAGCGTCTGAGTGATGGCATGTTTCGGAGTTACCGATCGGAGGGAATATGGCAGGTTCTGGACTAACCGACCGAGAGATAGAAAGCTTCAGACATACTGACTAGAGGGAATATGGCAAGTTTCTTACTTATCGTCCGAGAGATGGCATGTTTCGTACTTACCAAACGAGAGGGGATTTGGATAATTTTGGGCTTACCGACCGAAAGATGACAAGTTTCGGAATTACCGACTAGAGGGAATATGGTAAGTTTCGGACATATCAATCAAGGGGTGGCAAATTTTGGACTTACCATTGGACAAGGGATACGGTAAATTTTGGATAGACGTACTGAGAGATGGTAAGGTTCGAACGTACCGACCGAGAAAGGATAATGTAGGTTTTGGAGTTACTACTGAGAGGGGATATGGCAAGTTGTGGACCTACTGACCGAGAGGGGAAATGACAATTTTTGAACTTACCAACGGAGAGATGGACAAATCGACCAAGTTGAGATAGGGCATGCTTTGGACTTACCGACCAAGAGATGGCAAGTGTTGGACTTACTGACCGAGAGGGGATATGGCAAGTTTCGGACTTACCAACTGGGAGATGGCAAGCCTCAGACTTACCGACTGGAGAGAATATGGCAAGTTTCGGGCATACCGACTGAGAGATGGCAAGTTTTGAACTTATCGATCGGAGGGGATATGGCATGTATCAGACTTACCGATCGAGAGATGGCAAGTTTCGGACTTACCGACCGGAGGTGATATGGCAAGTTTCAGACTTACCGATCGAGAGATGGCAAGTTTCGGACTTACCAACCGAGAATGGATATGACAAGTTTTAGACAAACCGACCAAGATATGGCGAGTTTTGGACTTACCGATTGAGAGGGGATATGGCAAGTTTCAGATTTACCGACTGAGAGATGGCATCTTTTGGACCTACCTACCGGAGGGGATATGGCAATTTTCGAACGTACCGATTGAGAGGGGATATGGCAAGTTTCAGACTTACATATCTAGAGAGGGGAAGTTTCATACTTACCGACTGAGAGTGGATATGGTAAGTTTCAGACTTACCGACTGCAAGGAAAATGGCAAGTTTCAGACTTACCGACCGAAAGGGATCTGGCAAGTTTTGGACTTACCAATCGAGTAGGGATATGGCAAGTTTCGGACTAACTGACCGAGAGATGGCATGTTTTGGACTTACCGATTAGGTTAGGATATGGCAAGTTTTGGACATATTGATCGAGAGGGGATATGGCTTGTTTCGAAGTTACCGACTGGGTGATGGCGAGCTTCAAACATACCGATCGAGAGGAGAGATGGCAAGTTTTGGACTAACCAACAGAGCAAGGATATGACAAGCTTTAGACGTAATGATCGAGAGGGTATTTCCAAGTTTCGGACTACCGATCGAGAGATGGCAAGTTTCGTACTTACCGATTGAGAGGGGATTTGGAATGTTTCGGGCTTACCAACTAAAAGATAGCGTGTTTCGGACTTACGGACTAGAGGGAATATGCTAAGTTTCAGACATATCGATCGAGAGATGGCAAATTTCGGACTTACTATCCGAGAAGGGATATGGTAAGTTTTGGACATATGGACCGATAGATGGCAAGCTTCGAACGTACCGACCGAGAGGTGATATGGAATGTTTCGGAGTTACCGACCTAGAGATGGGATGTTTTAGACCTACAAACCAGAGGGGAAATGGCAAGTTGTGGACTTACCGATCGAGAGGGGATATGACAATTTTGAACTTACCGACCGAGAGATGGAATATTTCGTACTTATCGACCAAGAGGGGATATGGCAAGCGTCGGACTTACCAACTGAGAGCGAATATGGCAATTTTCGGACTTACAGACTGGGAAATGGCAAGCCTCGGACTTACCGACAGGAGAGAATATGGCAAGTTTCGGACATACAGACAGGGAGATGGCATATTTCAAACATATAGATCAGAGGGGATATGACATGTTTTGGACTTACCGATCGAGAGAAGGCAAATTTTGGAGTTACCGACCAAAGGGGATATGCAAGTTTCAGACTTACCGACCGAGCAATGGCAAGCTTAGGACTTACCAACCGAAATGGATATGACATGTTTCTGACAAACCGACCAAGAGATGGCAAGTTTCGGACTTACCGATTGGTGGGGATATGGCAGGTTCCAGACTTACCGACCTAGATATGGAAAGTTATGGACTGGCCGACTTAAGGGGATATGGCATGTTTCGGACGTACCGATCGAGTGGGGAAGTGTCAAGTTTTGGACTTACCGATCTAGAGATGGCATGTTTCAGACTTACCGATCTAGAGATGGCATGTTTTAGACTTACCGACCGAGAGGGGATATGGCAAGTTTCATACTAAACGACTACAGGGAAAATGGCAAGTTTCGTACTTACCGACCGAAAGATGGCAAGTTTCAGACTTACAGACCGAATTGGATATGGCAAGTTTCAGACTTACCGACCGAGAAGAGATATGGTAGGTTTTGGGCTAACCAACCTAGTGGGGATATGGCAAATTTCAATGTTATCGACCTAGAGATGGGAAGTTTTGGACCTATAGACCAGAGGGGTTTTGGCAAGTTCTGGACTTACTAATCGAGAGGGCATCTGACAATTTTTGAACTTATCGACAGAGAGATGGAATGTTTCGGACTTATCGACCAAGAGGTGATATGGCAAGCTTCGGACTTACCGACCAAGAGATGGCAATTGTCGAACTTACTGACCGAGAAGGGAATTGGCATTTTTTGGACTTACCGATCGGGAGATGGCAAGGCTCAGACTTACCGACTAGAGAGAATATGGCAAATTTCGGACATACCGACCGAGAGATGCATGTTTCAAACATATCGATCAGAAGGGAAATGGCCAGTTTTGGACTTATCGATCGAGAGATTGTAAGTTTCAGACTTACTGATCGGAGGGGATATGGCAAGTTTTAGACTTATCAATTGAGAGATGGCAAGCTTCGAACGTACTAATAGAGAATGGATATGACAAGTTTCAGACAAACTGACCTAGAGATGGCAAGTCTCGGACTTACCGATTGAGAGGGGATATGGCAAGTTTCAGACATACCGGCCTAGAGATGGCAAGTAATGGACCAGCCGACCAGAGGGGATATGGCAAGTTTCGAACTTACCGACCGAGAGGGGATATGGCAAGTTTCAGACTTATCGACTGTGGGGAAAATGGCAAGTTTGAGATTTACCGACCGAGAGATGGCAAGTTTGAGACATACCGACCGAAGGGGATATGGCAAGTTTTGAACATATCGATCGAGTTGGGAAATGACAAGTTTCGGACTTACCGAATGGAGGGAATATGGCAAGTTACTGACATACCGACCGAGAAATGGCAAGTTTTGTACTTACCAACTAGAGGGAATATGGCAAGTTTCTGACTTAGAGTCTGAGTGATGGCATGTTTCGGACTTACCAATCGGAGGGAATATGGCAGGTTCTGGACTAACCGACCGAGAGATAGAAAGCTTCAGACATACTGACTAGAGGGAAATTGGCAAGTTTCTGACTTATCATCTGAGAGATGGCATGTTTCGTACTTACGAAACAAGAGGGGATTTGGATAATTTTGGGCTTACCGACCGAAAGCTGACAAGTTTCGGAATTACCGACTAGAGGGAATATGGTAACATTCGGACATATCAATCAAGGGGTGGCAAATTTTGGACTTACCATTAGAGAAGGGATACGGTAAATTTTGGATAGACGGACTGAGAGATGGTAAGGTTCGAACGTACCGACCGAGAAAGGATAATGCAGGTTTTGGAGTTACTAACCTAGAGATGGGTAGTTTTGGACCTACTGACCAAAGGGGATATGGCATGTTGTGGACTTACCGACCGAGAGGGGATATGACAATTTTTGAACTTACCAACGGAGAGATGGACAAATCGACCAAGATGAGATAGGGCATGCTTTGGACTTACCGACCAAGAGATGGCAAGTGTTGGACATACCGACCGAGAGGGGATATGGCAAGTTTCGGACTTACCGACTGGGAGATGGAAAGCCTCAGACTTACCGACTGGAGAGAATATGGCAAGTTTCGGACATACCGACTGAGAGTTGGCAAGTTTTGAACTTATCGATCGGAGGGGATATGGCATGTATCAGACTTACCGATCGAGAGATGGCAAGTTTTGGACTTACCAACCGGAGGTGATATGGCAAGTTTCAGACTTACCGATCGAGAGATGGCATGTTTCAGACTTACCAACCGAGAATGGATATGACAAGCTTCGGACAAACCGACCAAGAGATGGCAAGTTTCGGACTTACCGATTGAGAGGGGATATGGCAAGTTTCAGATTTACCGACTGAGAGATGGCATCTTTTGGACCTACCTACCGGAGGGGATATGGCAATTTTCGAACGTACCGATTGAGAGGGGATATGGCAAGTTTCAGACTTACAGATCTAGAGAGGGGAAGTTTCATACTTACCGACTGAGAGGGGATATGGTAAGTTTCAGACTTACCGACTGCAAGGAAAATGGCAATATTCAGACTTACCGACCGAACGGGCTCTGGCAAGTTTGGGAATTACCGATCGAGTAGGGATATGGCAAGTTTCGGACTAACTGACCGGGAGATGGCATGTTTTGGACTTACCGATCAGGTTAGGATATGGCAAGTTTTGGACATATCGATCGAGAGGGGATATGGCTTGTTTCGAAGTTACCGACTGGGTGATGGCGAGCTTCAAACATACCGATCGAGAGGAGAGATGGCAAGTTTTCGACTAACCAACAGAGCAAGGATATGACAAGTTTTATACGTAATGATCGAGAGGGTATTTGAATGTTTCGGACTACCGATCGAGAGATGGCAAGTTTCGTACTTACCGATTGAGAGGGGATTTGGAAAGTTTCGGGCTTACCGACTAAAAGATAGCAAGTTTCGGACTTACGGACTAGAGGGAATATGCTACGTTTCAGACATATCGATTGAGAGATGGCAAATTTCGGACTTACTATCCGAGAATGGGTATGGTAAGTTTTGGACATATGGACCGATAGATGGCAAGCTTCGGACGTACCGACCGAGAGGTGATATGGAATGTTTCGGAGTTACCGACCTAGAGATCGGATGTTTTAGACCTACAAACCAGAGGGGATATGGCAAGTTGTTGACTTACCGACCGAGAGGAGATATGACAATTTTGAACTTACCGACTGAGAGATGGAATATTTCGTACTTATCGACCAAGAGGGGATATGGCAAGCATCGGACTTACCGACCGAGAGCGAATATGGCAATTTTCGGACTTACAGACTGGGAAATGGCAAGCCTTGGACTTATCGACTGGAGAGAATCTGGCAAGTTTCGGACATACAGACAGGGAGATGGCATATTTCAAACATATAGATCGAAGGGGATATGACATGTTTTGGACTTACCGATCGAGAGAAGGCAAATTTCGGAGTTACCGACCAAAGGGGATATGGCAAGTTTCAGACTTACCAACCGAGCAATGGCAAGCTTAGGACTTACCAACCGAAATGGATATGACATGTTTCTGACAAACTGACCAAGAGATGGCAAGTTACGGACATACCGATTGGAGGGGATATGGCAAGTTCCAGACATACCGACCTAGAGATGGAAAGTTATGGACTGGCCGACTTAAGGGGATATGGAATGTTTCGGACGTACCGATCGAGAGGGGAAGTGTCAAGTTTCGGACTTACCAATGTAGAGATGGCATGTTTCAGACTTACCGATCTAGAGATGGCATGTTATAGACTTACCGACCGAGAGGGGATATTGCAAGTTTCATACTAAACGACTACAGGGAAAATGGCATGTTTCAGACTTACTGACCGAAAGATGGCAAGTTTCAGACTTACAGGCCGAATTGGATATGGCAAGTTTCAGACTTACCGACCGAGAAGAGATATGGTAGGTTTTGGGCTAACCAACCTAGTGGGGATATGGCAAATTTCAATGTTATCGACCTAGAGATGGGATGTGTTGGACCTATAGACCAGAGGGGTTTTGGCAAGTTCTGGACTTACTGATCGAGAGGGCATATGACAATTTTTGAACTTATCGACAGAGAGATGGAATGTTTCGGACTTATCGACCAAGAGGGGATATGGCAAGCTTCGGACTTACCGACCAAGAGATGGCAAGTGTCGAACTTACTGACCGAGAAGGGAATTGGCATATTTTGGACTTACCGATCGGGAGATAGCAAGGCTTAGACTTACCGACTAGAGAGAATATGGCAAGTTTCGGACATACCGACCAAGAGATGGCATGTTTCAAACATATCGATCGGAAGGGAAATGGCATGTTTTGGACTTATCGATCGAGAGATGGTAAATTTCAGACTTACTGATCAGAAGGGATATGGCAAGTTTTAGACTTGTCAATCGAGAGATGGCAAGCTTCGGACATACCAACAGAGAATGGATATGACAAGTTTTGGACAAATTGACCTAGAGATGGCAAGTTTCGGACTTACCGACTGGGAGATGGAAAGCCTCAGACTTACCGACAGGAGAGAATATGGCATGTTTCAGACATACCGACTGAGAGATGGGAAGTTTTGAACTTATCGATCGGAGGGGATATGGCAAGTATCAGACTTACCGATCGAGAGATGGCATGTTTTGGACTTATTGACCGATGGTGATATGGCAAGTTTCAGACTTACCGATCGAGAGATGGCAAGTTTCGGACTTACCAACCGAGAATGGATATGACAAGTTTTAGACAAACTGACCAAGAGATGGCAAGTTTCGGACTTACCGATTGAGAGGGGATATGGCAAGTTTCAGATTTACCGACTGAGAGATGGCATCTTTTGGACCTACCTACCAGAGGGGATATGGCAATTTTCGAACGTACCGATTCAGAGGGGATATGGCAAGTTTCAGACTTACAGATTTAGAGAGGGGAAGTTTCATAATTACCGATCGAGAGGGGATATGGTAAGTTTCAAACTTACCGACTGCAAGGAAAATGGCAAGTTTCAGACCTACCGACCAAAAGGGATCTCGCAAGTTTGGGAATTACCGATCGAGTAGGGATATGGCAAGTTTCGGACTAACTGACCGGGAGATGGCATGTTTTGGACTTACCGATCAGGTTAGGATATGGCAAGTTTTGGACATATCGATCGAGAGGGGATATGGCTTGTTTCGAAGTTACCGACTGGGTGATGGCGAGCTTCAAACATACCGATCGAGAGGAGAGATGGCAAGTTTTGGACTAACCAACTGAGCAAGGATATCACAAGTTTTAGGCGTAATGATCGAGAGGGGATTTGCAAGTTTCGGACTACCGATCGAGAGATGGCAAGTTTCGTACTTACCGATTGAGAGGGGATTTGGAAAGTTTCGGGCTTACCGACTAAAAGATAGCAAGTTTCGGACTTACGGACTAGAGGGAATATGCTAAGTTTCAGACATATCGATCGAGAGATGGCAAATTTCGGACTTACTATCCGAGAATCGGTATGGTAAGTTTTGGACATATGGACCGATAGATGGCAAGCTTCAGACGTACCGACCGAGGGGTGATATGGAATGTTTCGGAGTTACCGACCTAGAGATGGGAAGTTTTAGACCTACAAACCAGAGGGGATATGGCAAGTTGTGGACTTACCGACCGAGAGGGGATATGACAATTTTGAACTTACCGACCGAGAGATGGAATATTTCGTACTTATCGACCAAGAGGGGATATGGCAAGCATCAGACTTACAGACCGAGAGCGAATATGGCAATTTTCGGACTTACAGACTGGGAAATGGCAAGCCTCGGACTTACCGACTGGAGAGAATATGGCAAGTTTCGGACATACAGACAGGGAGATGGCATATTTCAAACATATAGATCGGAGGGGATATGACAAACTGACCTAGGGATGGCATGTCTCAGACTTACAGATTGAGAGGTGATATGGCAGGTTTCAGACTTACCGACCTAGAGATGGCAAGTAATGGACCACCCGACCAGAGGGGATATGGCAAGTTTCGGACTTACCGACCGAGAGGGGATATGGCAAGTTTCGAACTTATCGACTGTGGGGAAAATGGCAAGTTTCAGACTTACCGACCGAGAGATGGCAAGTTTGAGACATACCGACCGAAGGGGATATGGCAAGTTTTGAACATACCGATCGAGTTGGGAAATGACAAGTTACGGACTTACCGACTAGAGGGAATATGGCATGTTTCTGACTTACTGACCGAGAAATGGCAAGTATTGTAGTTACCAACTAGAGGGAATATGGCAAGTTTCTGACTTAGCGTCTGAGTGATGGCATGTATCGGACTTACCGATCAGAGGGAATATGGCAGATTCTGGACTAACCGACCGAGAGATAGAAAGCTTCAGACATATTGACTAGAGGGAATATGGCAAGTTTCTTACTTATCGTCCGAGAGATGGCATGTTTCGTACTTACCAAACGAGAGGGCATTTGGATAATTTTGGGCTTACCGACCGAAAGATGACAAGTTTCGGAATTACCGACTAGAGGGAATATGGTAAGTTTCAGACATTTCGATCAAGGGGTGGCAAATTTTGGACTTACCATTAGAGAAGGGATACTGTAAATTTTGGATAGACGGACAGAGAGATGGTAAGGTTCGAACGTACCGACCGAGAAAGGATAATGCAGGTTTTGGAGTTACTAACTTAGAGATGGCAAGTTTCGGACATACAGACAGGGAGATGGCATATTTCAAACATATAGATCGGAAGGGATATGACAAACTGACCTAGGGATGGCATGTCTCAGACTTACAGATTGAGAGGTGATATGGCAGGTTTCAGACTTACCGACCTAGAGATGGCAAGTAATGGACCACCCGACCAGAGGGGATATGGCAAGTTTCAGACTTACCGATCGAGAGGGGATATGGCAAGTTTCGAACTTATCGACTGTGGGGAAAATGGCAAGTTTGAGACTTACCGACCGAGAGATGGCAAGTATGAGACATACCGACCGAAGGGGATATGGCAAGTTTTGAACATACCGATCGAGTTGGGAAATGACAAGTTTCGGACTTACCGACTGGAGGGAATATGGCAAGTTACTGACTTACCGACCGAGAAATGGCAAGTTTTGTACTTACCAACTAGAGGGAATATGGCAAGTTTCTGACTTAGAGTCTGAGTGATGGCATGTTTCGGACTTACCGATCGGAGGGAATATGGCAGGTTCTGGACTAACCGACCGAGAGATAGAAAGCTTCAGACATACTGACTAGAGGGAAATTGGCAAGTTTCTGACTTATCATCTGAGAGATGGCATGTTTCGTACTTACCAAACGAGAGGGGATTTGGATAATTTTGGGCTTACCGACCGAAAGATGACAAGTTTCGGAATTACCGACTAGAGGGTATATGGTAAGTTTCGGACATATCAATCAAGGGGTGGCAAATTTTGGACTTACCATTAGAGAAGGGATACAGTAAATTTTGGATAGACGGACTGAGAGATGGTAAGGTTCGAACGTACCGACCGAGAAAGGATAATGCAGGTTTTGGAGTTACTAACCTAGAGATGGGTAGTTTTGGACCTACTGAACAGAGGGGATATGGCATGTTGTGGACTTACCGACCGAGAGGGGATATGACAATTTTTGAACTTACCAACGGAGAGATGGAATGTTTTAGACAAATCGACCAAGATGAGATAGGGCATGCTTTGGACTTAGCGACCTAGAGATGGCAAGTGTTGGACTTATCGACCAAGAGGGATATGGCAAGTTTCGGACTTACCGACCGAGAGATGGCAAGTTTTCGACTTACCAACCGAGATTGGATATGACAAGTTTCGGACAAACCGACCAAGAGATGGCAAGTTTTGGACTTACCGATTGAAAGGAGATATGGCAAGTTTCAGATTTACCGACCGAGAGATGCCAACTTTTGGACCTACCTATCGGAGGGGATATGGCAATTTTCGAATGTACCGATTGAGAGTGGAAGTTTCAGACTTACCGACCGAGAGGGGATATGGTAAGTTTCAGACTTACCGACTGCAAGGAAAATGGCAAGTTTCAGACTTACCGATCGAAAGGGATCTGGCAAGTTTTGGACTTACCGATCGAGTAGGGATATGGCAAGTTTCGGACTAACCGACTGGGTGATGGCATGTTTTGGATTTACCAATCAGGTTAGGATATGGCAAGTTTTGGAAATACCGATCGAGATGGGATATGGCTTGTTTCGAAGTTACCGACTAAGTGATGGTGAGCTTCAGACATATCGATCAAGAGGCGAGATGGCAAGTTTTGGACTAACCAACTAAGCAAGGATATGACAAGTTTTAGACGTAATGATCGAGAGGGGATTTGCAAGTTTTGGACTACCGATCGAGAGATGGCAAGTTTCGGACTTACCGATTGAGAGGGGATATGGCAAGTTTTGGACTTACCGACTGTAGGGAAAATGGCAAGTTTTAGACTTACCGACTGAGAGATGGCAAGCTTCGGACATACCGATCGAGAGGGGATATGGCATGTTTCAGAGTTATCGACCTAGAGATGAGATGTTTTGGACCTATAGATGAGAGGTGGTTTGGGAAGTGGTGGACCTACCGATCAAGAGGAGATATGACAATAATTGAACTTACCGACCGAGAGATGTAATGATTCGGACTTATCGACCGAGAGGGGATATGACTACCTTCAGACTTACCGACCGAGAGATGGCAAGTGTCGTACTTACCGATCGAGAGGGGATATGGCAAGTTTCGGACTTATTGACAGGGAGATGGCAAGCCTCGGACTTACAAACTAGAGAGAATATGGCAAGTTTCGGACATACCGACTGTGAGATGGCAAGTTTCAAACATATTGACTGGATGGGATACGACAAGTTTTGGACTTACCAATCAAGAGATGGCATGCTTCAGACTTACCGACTGGAGGGGATATTGCACGTTTTAGACTTACCAACCGAGAGATGGCAAGCTTGGGACTTACCAACCAGGAATGGATCTGACAAGTTTCGGACAAACCGACCAAGAGATGGCAAGTTTCAGACTTACCGATGGAGTGGGGATATGGCAGGTTTCAGACTTACCGACCTAGAGATGGCAAGTTATGGACCGGGCGACCGGACAGTATATGGAAAGTTTCAGACGTACCAATCGAGAGGGGATATGACATGTTTCAGACTTACCGATCGAGAGATGGCATGTTTCGGACTTACCAACGGAGAGGGGATATGGCAAGTTTTGGACTTATCGACTACAAGGAAAATAGCAAGTTTCAGACTTTCCGACAGAGAGATGGTAAGTTTCAGACTTACCGATCGAACGGGATATGGCAGGTTTTGGACTTACGGATCGAGAGAAGATATGGAAAGTTTCGTACTTACCGATCAGGAGGGGATATGGCAAGTTTTGGACATACCTATCGAGAGGGGATATGGCTTGTTTCGAAGTTATCAACTGGGTGATGGCGAGCTTCGGACTTACCGATCGAGAGGAGAGATGGCAAGTTTCGGACTAACCAACTGAGCAGGGATATGGCAATTTTTGGACGTAATGATCAAGAGGGGATTTGACAAGTTTCGAACTTACCGATTGAGAGATGGCAAGTTTTCGACTTACCGATCGAGAGGGGATATAGCAAGTTTCGGGCTTACCGACTGTAGGGAAAATGGCAAGTTTCACACTTACTGACCGAGAGATGGCCAGCTTCGGACATACCGACCGAGAGGGGGTATGGCATGTTTCTGAGTTATCGACCTAGAGATGGGATGTTTTGGACCTATAGACCATAGGGGATTTGGCAAGTGGTGGAC
>JAMKQA010003669.1:0-17168 GCA_024699735.1 Posidonia australis
TTTGTTCACAGGTGCAGGCATGCGTTTGGTTTAGCGTAGTGCATATAATCTGGAGTCTGCTAGCCGCACACTCAGGTTCCTGGTGGTTAGATATTTTACTGTTTAGCTTTAGTTTTCCTGTAATTTAATTTGTTTAAATTATTGTGGAAAATTTGGGGCGTGACACCCATCATCAGGAGATCCAAAATAAACTCTCCTCCAAGCACAGTCGATTAAAGTAGACTACTGTGCCAATCAATCCATGTCAAGTATCACATTATACTCCTACATGTCCATCATGATTAGGCTGGCGTCGAACTCTCTATCATTCAACGTCAAGTCGATAGACCGCAGATACCTCCATGCCAAACTGTGCTTCCCCAGCGACGTCACTACGTTGAGATGAAAGGCCAGTCTAGCTGGTCTCTCTCCCGACTCCGTCGCAAATGACTCAAAGATAAAGGAGAAAAAACTCCTTGAGTCAAACAACAACACATTGGCCATCTAGCTACCCATAATAAAGTAACCCTCAACTACATCTCCTGAAGGTCCAACACCTAGAGCTGTAATGGTAAGCACCTATCCCCTAGTCAGCTGCTCTGGCATGTTTCCTGCCTTCTTCGATAGTTCCAGACAGGATCTCTAAACATATCCTACCTTCCCACAAATATAACACACCACTGAGGCCGAAGGCTGCAAAGGATGAAGACAATATGCAGCGATGTGGCCCACCTGACCATAGTTGAAGCACTAGTTCCCACTAGGAGCACTAGACCCTATCTGACTGAAACCAGCCCCACTACTCTCAACAAAACTCCACCAACCTACAAAGGAAACACTGGATCTTGCCTTTTGTTTCTTCTCAGGGCTACCTGAACTACTGATACTTGGAGGATCGGAGAAAGAGAACCAAGAGGTAAAAGAAGGCTTACCCTTCTCTTTAGAATGACTCTCCAGAAACTTCAGATACTCAGCCTCGAAACGATACACCATCTCAACCATATCCTCCACGGTCTAGCAACGACAACCCATTACCTTCACTCGTAGCCCTAGATTCAAGCTGTCCAAAAACCTATGTGCCCACTCCTCCACAGATCCATAGGCAAGAGCAAAACGTTCCAACTGGGTGAACTCAGTCTCATACTCGAGCACTGAAATCGTGCCTTACTCTAGACTCCAAAAATCTCGGCAAAGCTACTCCTTCACATGAGCTAGAAAATATTTGTCATAGAAGACCACCTTAAAATCCTTCTATTGGATGCTAACAGTGACTGAGTCCGAAAATTTCAGCCCCAACACAAACTTCCACCACTTATTTGCCTCACCATCCAACAGATAAGTCGCTTACCGCACACAATGCTCCTCTGGGCACGCCATGCTCTTTAGCATCTTCACCATCTTCTCCAGCCAAGCCTGGCTCTCCTCAGCACTGACCTTGCCCTTGAACGACGACAAATGAAGTTTCGTAAACTAGTTCAGCCACGAGTCGCCTGACGGCTTACTGGCGCTACTCTTGCTGAACACATAGGAGATCCCATGTGCCAAACTCAGTTCTGCATAAATCGCCTTTCATCCACCCACGTCCTCTCAAGACTTGGACTCCTCAACCGAGGCCTTATCCTTACAACCACGAGGAGACATCTCACAAGGAGAGAGGTAAAACACCTGCACCAAGAATAAAGCAACATCCAGAAAACCATGAAGAAATCAGATACAGACTCTACCATGCATGTAAACATATGGAGTCTCTAAACCGGACACCCTAGGTATAGTACAACCTAGTGAACCTAGAACTCTAAAACCAAACTATAACGTCCTGAATTTCCCATAATAATTTACAAAAATTAAATTACAGGAAATTAAAGGGTAAATAGAAAATATCAAGCTACCAGGAACCTATGTGTGCGACTATGAGACTCTAGACTATATGCACTAAGCTAAAATCCTCTACATGCTTGCACTTGCAACCCAAAACATGAAAAAAAACACATAAATGATAGAAGTCACCCACACATCCTATGATAAATGATGGGAAAATGAAACCATAATTAATTTTCTTTTAAATTCATTTCACAAACTATTTTCTCTAAAACCTCACAAACTAAGCCTACACCGACCAAAACCACAACCAGAGCTCTACGAGCCCAAAACCACAAATAAAGACCTTTAATGGCCAAAACCACACACAGTGAGTCTGGAAACCAAACTCTAGCCATAAGCAGTTCACCATAGAGCCACCAACTGTGTCTACACTGTCATGACATGCCACCCAATGTAGGAGCCTGGTCATCCTACAATTCTTCCACCCGGAAAACTCTCACAAAGCCAACCCCTCCCTGAGAAGGCTATCCTATCTCTCAGGACGCTACCAGCTACGAGGCACATGTCCCACCTGCACTAACCACCACAGAGTATGCCTCCTCACAGCGCCCTCCACACACTATGCTCAAAAGAGAGTGTCATTCCTCTACACCTGGCAACACTCAAGCCTCAATTCTCACAGTGATAACCGGAGTATCATACCTCTCCATCATACCACAAGACACCTCGACCCATGGACCACAACTCTAGCCTCGAGGTAACAATGAAGGAGTCTCATACCTCCAAGACCCGACGTCCCTTAGCCTCAGGTATTTCTATCCCCGACCTCGACTAGGGAGCCACACCCGATCACCCAAGAATTTCGTCACATTCCTTGGTCCTGACGACACAATCCCATAGTGTCTCGGCCCACACACAGAAAACTAAGAAAAATCATTTTCCAAAATGAGCCAACCATTCTATTTTGAAATCATTTTCAAAACCATTTTATATATTTGAAAACTCTTCCAAAGCCTCAACAAAACAACACATCAGGTGTCCTAAGGGCAATGTGTTAAATGTCGGTTTCGTGTCAGACTTCAATAAGTTGAAAAACGGATACGTATCGGTAAAATGTCGACATGTCGATATCGTGTTGATGGAAATATAATAAAAAAATCCACATTTATTTAGAAAATTTCTATATCGATGTCGTGTCGGAGTTGTGTCGGTAAATTTAAAATAAGACACGTGTCGGTGAAATTTCGACGAACGACATTTGGTACTATGCCTAAGGGATCACCATTGACAACCTACAATCCCATCTCAAAGGGACAATACAAATGAATCCGAAAAACTCTCGGAAAATCACATTTATAAAAGCATTTAGGCCCTCATTCAGCATGCCAAAAAACAGATTCGGTATGCTGAAAATCCTTGGTTCGGTAGACTGATTTGGATCGATCGACCGAATCAAGTCAACAGTCAACACTCAAGTCAAAATCGATATACCGAAAATGGCTCGATCGACCAAAATCCACTGATTCGGTCGACCGTATGAAATTGAACGATTAAGTTTCGACCAGAGGACCAAAACTAACAGAAAAACGACATACCGAAATGGTTCGGTATGTCGATTTCTGTGAAAACCAAAAAAATAATCCAAACCCTACTGCTCAAAATCGCCCAACTGGGACAAATGATCGGACCCCCAAAATCCATACCAAAAATCTTACATAAAACAGAAGATGTAAATCCTTGGGTTTACTCCAAAATCGAACAAACGAAACCAAAAACCATTCACCATGCATCTAGATATAAATTCGCAAAGACAGAAAGGTCAAAACAACCTAAACTCAACTACCACCATTAACACCCATAAATGCCTCAATAAATACTCAATACTCATAAAATCCTAATAAATTCTAGAAATGTAAATTTACCAAGATTTCATGCAATCCTATCAATTTCTACCAATTCATGCTTCTATACATTAGTTGGAGGTGCATACCTGAGAAATGTGCTCCAACAATCCTTCAGTCAACTCCGACGACACCACACATCCACGGCCACTCCACGACCTCAGGGATGCCTCATCCCTTGAGCACACCAAACAGAGAGGAAGATGCGAGGAGGAGAGAAACAACGGAGAAAAAGTGAGGGAGACGGGAAAGAGGGGGTAAGTGAAGGGAGAGAGAACAAGTGAATGGGGAGGGAGAGGGATGACGTGCTCGGGACAGTGAAGTGGAGGGAAAAGAGGAGGAGAGGAAGGGTGAGCTATGGTCGTGCCCGCGCATAAGCTTATAAAGCCATGCAAGGTGATAGTTGAACACGTGCACAACCGCACGTCCTGCCTATCCACAAACCCACACGAGCATACCCAACTCACACTACTAACTCGCTCTCACCAACCAACCCATGAACGTAGGCCCCACACAGACCCCCCACCCGAGCCCCACACGTACAGTGCCATAATGCACAGTACCAAACCACACTCAAGGGCATGCAACAGAAGTCGACCCACAAGGTCCAAGCCCAAAAACACAAAACCACAACAACGAGCCTCTAAACAGTAACACCCATCTAAGAATAAATTCATAAAAATGTAAATAATTACAAAATAAATTTTACGGGTGTTACAGAGGAGCTCGTGGTTGGAGAAGCGTCGCCATCTGTCTCACCATGCCACGTCTTCAGTGGAGGTACGTACCCCATAGGTTTTCTTTTGGTTCCAAATTTGTACCATAGGTGCATGATAGTGTGCTGATAATTGTAGTAATTTTTATAAAACTTATTGTACATTTGTGGACCATTTATTGCTGTATTTATGATTTAAGGTGAATAGTGCTCTTTTTGTATTTTCTGTTGATTTCTGGAGATCCACTTGATGTATCTCGATGTTGCTTGTCTGGTTTGAAAGATATCGTCGAGATCTTCATCTTGATATATTGTTTGTATGGTTTGGATTGGTGGTTTGCAGGATTAAGCTTTGGGTGCCATTTTGAGATGCCCTGTAGTCACTTAGTTCAACACGCCGAATTATATCGATATGCCGATTTTGTTGCAAATTGCCCCTTGATCCTTAATTCAGTCGACCGAATTTATTTTGTTTACTGAGTCAGGAGTTTTCGATCGACCAAGTAGTTTTTTGGACTTCCGATCTGGTATCCTGAGCCTAAGTTCGATCAACCATTCCATTTCGATCTACCAATCTAGACCCTGATCCTGCATTAAGATATTTTAGGTTTTGATTAATATATATATAGGTATATATAAATATTAATCTTGGGGAGATAAATATAATAGCATAAATAGTTAAGATATCCATTAGAATGATTTTAGGGTTTACCTAAAATAAGCTAGTAAGATTCTACCTAGGGTGTGGGTAGAATAAAAGATGAAATAATTTCGAAATAATAAATTCTTTCCTTAGATGGTTTAGACTGAACTTTAGGGATAATGATAGCATCTCCAGGATTAAGGCTTATGTGGTTTTGTGTGTGATGCATTGAAAGGAGTATTCAGTGACACTGTTCCAAGTATTTGAGTCGATCTGACTGTGCTCCTGAGTGACATGAGCCAATAGGTATCTTACACTTAACACCAGAACGTGGAGTTTTGATTGTGTTTGCTTTGTTGTGGTGTCTCCTTGGTGGGTTTAACACTCAAAAGACATTTTTGTTGGTGATTTCTTGAGTTGTGGTCATGAGTTGAGCGTAGTGCTCGTGAACCTAAACGTTCTCAAGGTGTTTTTGCCTAGACTTGACAAGAGAGTTATTGAGACTGTGTTTTATTTGTAGTTTCTTGGCCTTTGATTTTCATGTCATTGTTGGCCACAATATTGCTTCAGTTTCAAAGAATATTTAATAGTTTTTTAAAAGGTTTTCCAAAAAGAAAGTTTTAGAAAGAGAAAAGTATAGATTTAAAAATGATTTTAGAAAGAGCTTTCTGATGCTTTCTGTTTGTGTGGGGACGAACAGGCTGAGGTGAGTGTTCGTCGGGTCTTAAAGGTATGACACTCCTTGACTGTCGTTCGTGGGGCCAGAGTTGAGATCCACGGATTGAGATGTTTCGTGACATGACAGGGCGATATGATACTCCTACTGTCGCTGTGAACACTAAGGCTCGGGTATTGTCAGGTGTGGAGGTATAAGACTCCTTCCTAAGTATCGTGTGGAGGGCGCTGTGAGAAAACATATCCTATGGTGGCCAATGTGAGTGGGACACACGACCCGTAGCTGGTAGCATGCTGAGAGATAGGACTACCTTCCTAAGAGGGGTTGGCTTTATTGTGGATTCTCTGGGAGGGAGAATCGCAGGACAATGAACACTCCAATAGAGGATGGCCATCACCGTAGCAATGCAAACACTGTTGGTCGTGTTTCAATGGACTATGTGTGGCCAGTGTTGTCTGCTTGACACCGGACAGTTTGACACACAGTCTGTGCTTGTATTTATGTGGAGTCCTGGTTCAGAAAATCAAGCTCTGGGCCTAAACAAGGCCGTGGTTTTAGCACCTGTTGAGGCATAGTGCTTTGGGATTGGTGTCTCTGTTGTTTTGGGAGTGATGACTCTGTGGTTTGGGAGCAAAGACTTCGTGGCTTGGTTTTGTGCTTAGGTCCAGATGGAACCATGTTGTGCAAAGTGAGACTCTGTAGTTGAGTTTTGGTGTGGCTTTTGGAGTTGACCTAGTACAAATGTCCATCTCAAGTGTGCATAAATAATTTTGAAAGAGTATGTACATGGTTTTGAAAAGAAAAAGAAAAAAATGGTTTTGAAGGCATGATTTTATGATTTTGTGGCCTACCAGGTGGTAGTAGACAGCCTGATTTGGTGTTGTGGCATCCGAGAGGGATGCCAGTGATTGTATGCTGGGCATCGGTAGATTGCCCTTTTGATTTGGCGACATCCGGATGTGATGCCTGTGCTAAGTTGCCTTCGACATAGATTGTCAGGTTGTAGGTGGGGTACGTGTTGGGTGACTGCTGAGTGGTTACTCATGTGTGCTTTGTTTTGTATGTTTTGGCAGGTACAGGACAGTAACTGTCGGTTGTTAGTGCATATAGAAAGAGTCACACCGCCACACATCAAGGATCCAAATGAGTGTTAGTTTAGCTTTATTTTTGTTGTTTAGTGGTTTTATTTTATTGTTGAGAGTACTTAGCCTTAGTTGTATTATTAATGTAATTGTTGGTTAATAATAAAGATAAAATAATTAATTAAATAAAATTTTGTAGGTAGGTTTAGTAGTAATGATTTGGAGGTCGTTAAAACCCAACCCTTGACTCACGGACCTCAACCTTAACTTCGTAAACGACAATCTAGGAGTATCAAAACTCTAGGATCCAATGAATACTTACTTTTGCCTCTTAATCTCACTACAACAAAAAACACTGAAAATTACTTTCAAAAACCTTTAAACGGCATATATAGTTCCTTTTCCAAACCTTTGAAAATCATTTCAAAAGCATTTCTCAAATGCAACATAAAACTTTAAGTCAAACATCACATGGGAAACTGTAATGAGAGTCACCTACTCTCAACTAAAATCTCTTTCCTCAATCCTTTAAATCATTTTCTTTCTAAAGTTTTGAAAACCATTTGAATTTCCCCAATTCTACAAGAAAACTTCACAAAAACACAGCTTAAACAGCTCCTTTGTCTAGCAAAGAAAACCACATTTTGGTAACGACTGAGTTCTTAAACAGCACACTCAACTTACAACGACAACCCAAGAAAATACCAGCAAACACATTGTCTGGGTATCCAATTTACCCAGAAGACACCACACAAGGGCCAAAGCCCCGATCTCGAACTCTTGTTACACCTACAAGACCAAACAATGCTATTGAATATTCTCTTCAGCGCACCACACCCAAAACCACACTTGGGCTAACCCTAAGGTTATTCCATTACCCTAGAGTCCAACTAAACCAATATAAAGGGAGACTTAGCATTTCTAAGTCATATCAACTTTTAATCTACCTATGTACCAAGGTTTTTTTGCAAATTCATTTTAGACAATCCCACAATCATTCTAATAATTGTCCTACACATTCATATTCAAAATTAATTGATTAAATAAAGAAAATCATTAAAAATAGAGTTCCAAGTGTAAGACGTACACTTTGTTGCATCTTACGTTAGACGTAACACAGCCAACATCCAACAACCTAAACTCCCACTCTTAATAAAAACCATCTTATATTAATTCCAAATCCTAATTATGTTATCATGGGGATTAAAACATGATTAAATATCATTATCTACACTACATGCATCTTATCAACAACTTCTTAAACCCATTTAAATTAAATCTATTAAAGCATGCATTAAGATTTGTACTTAGGGAGTAAGACGTAGAATACACTACATCCAATGTTAGATGCTGCCTAGGCTGCATCCTACAACCCAAGATACCCAGTTTTAATTCAAACCTTCACAACTAGCATGCATAAACATCAAATTACTAGGAGACCAAACCACAAGGTAGGAATAGACCTATTCACCACAACATGCAACATATGTCACTCTAAAACAATTAAACGTGCTATAACAGGGAAAACCCACTGAAATCACACCAGCAGGCATTGGACGCACAGTTATGGGTGTCCTATATTGTACACACTAGGCCCTACGTCCAACCAACTGAAAACATAGAATAGGCAAAAATCCTCCTTGGTCATTCCTTTGGTCCTTCTGAAGCATCATGCCACCAATATATAAAGGGAGGATGACATCCTCACATAGCCATGCATCAAAATCCCCATCAATAAGCAAATAATTCTAATCTAAAGGGGTGTGTACCTTACACTCTCGAGGTGAGCCAATCGATGATCCAACGCTCCCCACAAGCTCCTAGCCACACCCCGAACATCCACCAACCATCCTCCTCACTTGCAATAGCCCACACAGCCACAAAACCCTAGAATCAGTGGTGCATCTAAAAAGGTGAGAAGGAGAAGAAGTAGAAGACGATTTAAACTCAAAAACCATCCGTACCTCTTCTCTTTCTTTCTCCCAAGCTCTCAAGCACCAAAAAGACCATCGAAGATGTCCTCACACCAAGCCAGGGGACGGAGGAGGGTAGAGGGAAGAAATGTTCCCGAAAAAATAACTAACTTGCCCTATATATAGGCAACAAAAAAACTCAGAGCATTACACATAGCCGATCACGCGTCTAACATAAGACACACCATAGCTTGCGTCCAACACTAGCAAAGCCAGAAATCAATATTCCAAACATAAGATGCAAGATTTCTTGATTCTAATGTTAGACGTAACATTTCTAGTGTCTAACATACTTAGATTCCAGATTAAATATCTAACCTAAATGCTGCCTAAGAAACTGAGTCGTTACATCCTAATCCCCTTAAAGGAATTTCATCTTCAAAATACTAAAGACAAAAGACCAAGGGTACCAAAATTCAGAACCTACGGAAGAAAATCAATGCCCTATAAGGCCAATTCACCATGTCAAGGTCCCAAACAACACCAAAACACAACTTTTCCCAAGCCAAACTCCACAAATCCTTGGTTAGGAGTCCCATTGGACACAAAATCCCTAACCACCACTCACAACAGTGTCTCTTAGAGTCACAAAACATCCCAAGCTTCTTTGGTGGACATGCCAAAAGACCAAGCGACTAGGTGTAATCAGTTCTCACTAGCCTCCACTACACTACTCTGACACACGACCTGGTCAGCAACCACCCCAAAGGTAAGGATCACTTGGGAGTCAAACACAAACGGATCTCTAATCTGAAACAATTCCTAGTAAGAATGTCCAAACCAACACGAACTGCTGCTCCTTCCTGATGGAGCTCTCCGCGGTGTCACTATCTCGAAGGTACTTCTGCCAGAACTCTAAGAATATTTCCCCTCAACTAGGAACATCTAATCAGAGGACACACATGGGATCACCCCAATAGCTCAACTAAAGTGCCAACGATGAGATAGAGAGCCAACCTCATCGACTCACCTCATCTTCGCCACGGCAACCCAAAACCCAAAGAAAGCAAAAGAGAAGAAGATCTCCATTGATCAAACTGTACCACGTCAATCAATCATCAACACAACAAACAAATTGGACATCCTCAACATGATGCCCCCAAAGCAACAAGCAACACAGGGGGTTGTGCCACTCCACGGCTAAACCCTAAACAAAATGCGCAACAACCAAGTGCAACACAAAACCAACCACAAATCCTCAGAAAAAACATGCCTTTCAAAACCATTTCCTATCTTTCTTTTAAAACCACAAGCATGTCTTTTCAAAACCAACTCTTTCTTTTCTTTCAAATCATATGCAAGCTTTTAAAAGCCATAATGCATGCTTTTCTCACTAACTCACCTCATCTTCATTACAGCAACCCAAAACACAAAGAAAGCAAAGGAGAAGAAGATCTCCACAGATCGAACTACACCACGCCAATCGACCGCCAACACAACAAATAAATTGGACGTCCTCAATAAGATGCCCTTAAAGCAACAAACAACACACTTGGTTGTGCCACTCCACGACTAAGCCCAAACAAAATGCACAACAACCAAGTGCAATACAAAACCAACCACAAATCCTCAAAAAAAAAAAATGCCTTTCAAAATCATTTCCTATCTTTCTTTTAAAACCACAAGCATGTCTTTTCAAAACCAACTCTTTCTTTTCTTTCAAATCATATGCATGTTTTTTTCTCATTGACTCACCTCATCTTCGTCATGGCAACCCAAAATGTAAAGAAAGCAAAGGAGAACAAGATCTCCATAGATCGAACTACACCACGCCAATCGACCACCAACACAATAAACAAATTGGACATCCTCAACAAGATGCCCCCAAACCAACAATCAACACATTGAGCTGTACCACTCCACAACCAAGCCCAAACAAAATGCACAACAACTAAGTACAACATAAAACCAACCACAAATCCTCACAAAAACATGCCTTTCAAAACCATTTCCTATCTTTCTTTTAAAACCACAAGTATGTTATATGCATACTTTTTAAAAGCATAATGCATGCTTGAAATGGCTATTCTTGCCAAATCAAGTCGACAACCCTAGGAGTGTGCCACACACACACACACACGCATATCGAGCCTCTGCTCGATCAGAACAAACCAACACATCCTAAAAACCAACACGACTCCCCATTTTCTAAAAACCACTACGCCACCTATAACACACACAAGTCAATGCCCCTCTCGAACTCAAACAACTCAACGCCACTCTCGGGCTGATCAACTCTATGCCCTTCATAGGCTCAAATAACTCAATGTCCCACACACATGAGCAAAAACCACAAATTCACAACAAACACTGACCCTCAAGCCTCTCTGGTGTGTCGTGCTGCCCAACCCCAAGCAACTAACACTTGGCCACAAGCAATCCATCGAAGCATGACCAATGGTGTTTACACTACCACGATGCATGTCCCTATGCAAGCATCGCACCATCCTAACTCTCTAGCCTCACTATGCCTCACAGGCTACTCAAGCACAGGGATACATCTCCTCACAACACCCTTATGTGCTCAGACACCAGAGGACTCTTGCCTTAGGCTTTGCCAACACTAACTCAAGGGTAAACTGGTCTCTTTCACCCAGGCCCTGCAGAAGTCTCTATCTCGATACCCGTACCAACTAGGGTATCACATCCAACCACACAGAGATTTCATATCCCCTAGGTCCGCTGCCACTATAGCTCTATGCATAGATATTACTCTAGGTCTTCGACACACAAAGTAAACAAAGTATCATACCTCCAACTCAATAAGTACCTCGACCCACGAACCTCAGCCTCGACCTCATGGATGACAATCCAAGAGTCTCATTCCTCTAGGATCCGACAAACATTTACCTATGACCTCATGATCTCAAGACCTTAACCTAAGTGATGTGCCTGATCACCTCAAGGATGTCGCCAACAACTTCTGGTCCTGTGAACATGACCCTTTGGTCTCTTGACCCACCACAAACAGGAAAATTACAGAAAATTCTTTCTAAAATCTTTGCAAAACTATACATCTCTTTTCCATACTCTTTTGGAAATCATTTTCAAAAACATATTGAAAGTCATCTCTTAAACATCACAAGGCACGACACAAGAAGACATCATTGAAATCCAGGTATCTCCCTTCCAAAATCCTTTGGAAACCACTTTTTAAATCATCTATACCCTTTCAAAATCTTTAGAAAACTCCTTAGAAAAAACACCTCTCGAAAGCACTTTTATCATCTTAAAATAACTTTGAAAATCATTTTAAAACTTTTGAGTCCAGTTAACACATCAATTAAACACTCTCAGAGTATAATCCACACTGAGGAACCACACATGAGCACACAATGGTCTCGAAGACCTCAGTGTTTTACGACACCAATCACCAATAGGAGGTGCAACTAAGTCTCTCACTCAGTACACCACACCTGAATCCACACACTGTATAATCCTAGGGTTAAATCTTTAACCCTAGTGTCCATTCTAATTCATTAGAGGAAGACTTATTCTTTCTAAGTCATTTTATTCAGGAGAAAAGGGTCCAGGCCTTATTCAATAAATCATTCCAAAATGGTCGACTGAAATCTAGGCTAGGTCTAACACACCAGCTGAAAACGGCCAACCAAGTTTGGGATCCCAGCCGCACCCTAGGACCATTTTGGTTAATCAAACCAAGGGTTCAAGCCATAGTTAGCCCAAATTTGGCATACCAAACCAAAACGGTATGGTAAACTAGGCAAAACCAAAAAATGAAAACATAATGCTTAGCACTCGTCCCAATTTAGGAACTAGAGGCAAACCACACACATCCAACCAAAAATTTCAAACCACATGCTCAATCGAAGACCTTGACAAGCTCTACGATTTGGAATAGGAAACACAACGATCCATTGGATGGATTTCAAGATATCAACAGAAAACCAAAAGGGGTACCTTAAACCCCAACTCATTAAATTTGACCATAAATGGTCCATAAATGCATAATAATTATTCTAAAAATCACCACAATCACAAGCACACTATCATGTACCTAGGATTCCCATATGGCAACAAAAGATAATCTATGGAGTGTGTACCTTTCCATCTATTCTTATCTGCCTGATCCTCAAGCCTCCTCTTTTCTCCTCGACAACGGGCTAGCTCCTCTTCTCCATTATCAAGTTCGACTCCTCTTCCTCTGCTTCTCTTCCTCTCCTTCTTCTTCCTTGGCAATTCCCTTTCTCTCTTTCCTTTCTACTTTCCTTCCTTCCTTCCTACACCCATTTCTCTCCTTCTCTTCTTTCAATTCTTCTTCTTATTTCTTTATAAACTTTTTTGTGCAAATTTTGCACAAAAGACCCTAGAGTAGGAGGAACTGCTGCAAAACCCATATTCAATAAAATAACTCACCATAAATAATTTAACCATTGGCTTATCATCATTAATAGTGATTGAGTAAAAAGGCTAAGATTTGGTATATTACAACTACATTATATATATTTTCAAGGAACCTAGATGTTAAGTAAATTCTCTTTTCTTCTCTGTTGTACTTCATCTTCAATTTTCGTTTTTGGAACAAATGAGCATGTCACATAAGAAGAACAAATGGGTTCTCTCTATTGGGGTTTCATTGTTGGAAAAATTTAGGATGTATCTCACCAAATGTGGCCTATGGCATGATCATCTCATTTTTTTGCTTGAAGGTGAGACCCACTGTATGTGAGGTTCAAGATCCAATTAGCAAACTTGTTAATGAAAACATTGTTCATCAAAATGAACGAGAATGAATGGAGATCAAAAGTCATGGCATAGAGCACATTATACATTGCCTTGAACAACATTTTATCCTATGCCAAAATAAACCTTCTAATATTATAACAACAAAGATAGAATGAAAAGAGATGGACTAATGGTATAAGACAAGTCCAATTCCACTTGTATCAGTACCTTTCACCAAAGTATTCCAACACATTGACTCTATTAATGCTACCATGGTTGTACAAAAACAAATAAAAACATTCAATGGAGAGGAAATATATTACTTTTCATTAATAGTGAATGTTGACCCAATATCTCTTTAAAATAGTAGAAAAACAACATAAGTCATTTTAAAAAAATTCTGACCTGGTTCTGTAGCAAAACAGAGACAATCATGATAATATATTTATTTTTTTTGAAATCGATAATTATATTTATAAGGGTATTTGGCAATGTAACTACTACCAAGAATAAAATATAGTCCCAGTTAATACAAAAAGACCAACGATCCAGAAGATCCAGAATAATCAGAGTAAGTTGGTCAAACAGGCAAGTCCAAAAATAATTAAGTTACAGTCCACAAAAATTGATTGTAAAAGGAGAATCATGTGAGTGATCTTCCAAGGAATCATGTACAGTAGGCATGATCTCAGCTAGGGTGTTAGCTGCTGAGCTGGGAGGCACAGTGAGAGAGTTAGAAGAGGCTCCCATATTTTGTTGATTCATGTTCATTTCTGAGACTAATTGAATTAAAGCATCCCTCTCAAAACCTGTACCTAAAGTTACTATCCAGAAATGCATAAGGGATATAATCTTAAATATGATTTGATCACTTGTATTAGATGAATTGCAAAAACTCTACTATTCCGTTCGTTCCAGATACACCACATTAATGCCAGAATGAGCACATTCCAACCAGAATGAGATAAAACAAAATAACAATGGAGCTTATATTGGTAAATATTTGTAATATGATAGTATCCTGGATATAGAGGGAATTTAATGAAAAATTTCCAAATAGCGGCAGCAAAAGAACAATGAAGAAACACATGTGAAGCAGTTTCACAGTGAGACATACACAAAATATAAAGATCTTGACTTATCCAACCTCTGTACCTCAAATTATCTTTAGTTAAAATCTTATTTGATACAGCTAACTAGGTAAATAGTTTGATTTTTAAGGGAATCCAAGCCTTCCAAATGAGTTTATTCATGTGGAATCTCAATCCCCCATCATTGATAACATTATAGCATAATTTTACAGAATAATCTAAATTAAGACCAGGTAGCCATTGAAGTTTATCTTTCTCCAGGTTAAGCTCAAGCACAGTTAAAAGGTCTACCAACTAATCCACTTGTGCCTGCAGAACTGAGAGATTGTTCTGATGCCTCAGACTGTCTAAGGGATGAAATAAGTCTTGAAAATTACTCTCATAAAGTTGTAGCACCCTTTTAGCAAATACTTTTTAAAATTTTGCTAATTTATATAAGTCAAGGAGTATATGTTTTAGAGGGGTGCCATTGACCCACTTATTCTACCAGAAGATGGTGTCTTCACCATTTCCAACATCCATTAAGATGAAACAATTAAGAATCCCAAACCACTTCTTAAACTCTTGCCAAATTGAAGAACATTTCCTAAGTGATGAATTGAGTAAAACCCCCATCCTAACTCTGGAATAGTATCTGGATCTTAGTAAAATTGGTCATTTCAGGTTTGGTGCACAAATCCAGAACTTCCATAGGAGTTTACAATTAATGATCATACTAAAGCTCCTAAGATTGATAATGCCCCAACCCTTTTGATCCTTAGATTTGCATAAGGTGTCACACTTTACCAAGTGATAGCTCTTTTTATTAAGTGATGACTGCCAAAGAAATCTACACCTAAGTCGGTTAATTTCCTTTTCTACCCTTAAAGGGAGATGTAGGACTGACAGGTAGTAAGTAGGTATTGCTGATAAAATACTGTTTACTAAGGTTAATCTTCCCCCAAGAGAGAGGAGATTGACCTTCCAAGTAGACAACTTATTAGAGAACTTTTCAATGACAGGTGCCCAGTCCTTATAGGATGTCTTTCTATGATGCAATGGGAGGCCAAGGTAAGTAATTTTGGCTTGATTCCACTACATGCTCTGTCTCTTCATAGAATGATATTTAAAGAAAAAAAGTTGGCTAATTTAAAATAGACAAGGAATTTATTAGTAATTGAATGGTTTCAAAATAGTAAGCAAACGCACTTTCACCAATTTTTTTGGATCAAATTGACAACCATTATTAATCACAATCATAAAAGATTGAAACAAAGGTTTATCATTTTTGTAAACCCAACGTTAACTTTTTATTTATGGCAAATTCATGGTTAAATAGCTTATGCAGTAGAAGAACTAGGTAATGTGTGGTAAAAGGACCTCAATTCCAAAGGCTTTGGAAGAGTAAGAAAGTGGCTAAATGTGAGCATATTCCTAATTATATACCACACTAAATGCACCACAGAGACAAGGACCAATCTCTATTTTTTCACAGTGTTTCTGAAAACAAAGAATTAAATTAGAAACAAAATTGTGCCACTTAGTGGGTTTGATCTTTTGGTGTGGTTTCTATATTAATCACTTCACATCCAACAATGTGGCCAAACACCACACTTCATCAGGCCTTCTCCTTCTACTCCCAATGCTAGCAATCACCATCCAAATTCTAATATTTTCTACATGATGTGCAATATAATCGAATCTAATTCATAAGATCATTCACAGACTATATTGTCTTGAGGATTAATTTCATACATGGATAATATCATATTATAACAATAAAAGCAAGTAATATGGTGTTTTTCTTCATTTGCATCCATGAAAATAAATGGTTTGGACAATGACACAACAATAATGATGCTTCCTTCGTTACCAAAAACAAGAGGACTGCCTAGGAATAGTATAATAAACTACTTAATTTTACTAAACATATAATAAAAAAACAATGCAAGGAAAATAGGTAAACATGCACTTTTCAATTCTAACATGAAGCACCACCAACGTGATGGGATTTAAATCTCACCCAATAAATGAAAGGAGCCCAAATTCTAGCGAATGGTTGCCATATTCTAAATTAGCATGGAAAATGAAGGAACCTGTCATGGTGATGCATTAAAATTTCAATCAATTCAAGTCTTGCCGGTTTGAAATTCAAATATAATTAAGCACTACACTGATAATCTGCTTCATTGTTTACAAGGAAAAAAAAACTAGATATGAAAAGAATTCTTCATCAAGGAAAGAACAACTCACACTTTTTCCCTGCTCTTCGGCCATGGCATTGGAATCCTGTACCCTTAGGGAAGAACAACCAAGCATCTAGGGCCTCGTCGGCCTCCTTCTTGGCTACTTTCCGCTACTCTTTTGCAACCCCTAGTGGCCTCCCTCCTGGCCTTCTCCATTTACAGCTTCTCCTATCGCTGGCTCTCCACCTCGAACATGTATTGTTTCTTGTAGGCGATCACCTTACTAGCATAGTCCACTACAAGAAAATTTAGATTTTGCGAGGACATGCGGCGAGGACTTAGCGAGGACATGTCCTCGTAAAAATATAACGAGGCAATATAGCGGGGAGCTTGCGAGGAAATGTCCTCGCTTAAAGTTAGCGAGTAGATAGCGAGG
>JAMKQA010003670.1:0-14454 GCA_024699735.1 Posidonia australis
TTTGGGGTTGGCAAGCTCATCATATTGACTGGCAACAAGAGCTCCTATATACGACACGACATTCTTAGCAGCATCCTTCCTCCGTATATAGCTGGTGTAAAATCCATTCCTGCCACCATTACCACTATTGGTGCCACCATTGTGATTCGAAGCTGTTGTCTGCTTGGCGAATGATGCTAGAGCAGGGAAGCTTCCGCTATGCAATGAGCTTTCGACTCTGGTGTCAACTCTAATCAGGGATGCAAAAGTTGAGAAGGGTTGAATGATTAGCAGTGCCCCGATGACTGCTGTGCTCCTCGAATTATCATCTCGATAGATTCTTCATTAGAAAGTCTATCTCGAACTTGTGAACCGAGGATGAACCTCCTTCTCCGGATCCCTCTTCCTTGTAAAAGGGGTGGGGTGTCTCTATCAACCCTGAGCATCGATCTCTGTTCCATTCGTCCTCCGACCTCGCTCAAGGAGGGGCATCTGTAGACACCTCAATATGCTTGCAAATAGGCCAAACCCAACAGCCACTCCTCACTCCAACAGCCACCAATGCAGGCGCACCTTTCTAGCGCACCATTCAAAACCCTAACTTGGCTTTAAAAAGCCTAAATACAAAACAAAATCCTAAAATACCAATAAACCCTAAAATCAAGGTTAAACCCTAATCCAAACATTAAACCCTAGGTTAGGACCTAAATTAAATTCAAAACCATCATCCAAACCTTAAAACCTAAGTCAAATTCTAAGTCAAACCTCAACAACCTAACTAATTTCCACTACATCCTAACTAATCTAACAAACTCATGTAACAACCAAAACTACTTCCCACTTCTCTCTACAAACATAACTACTTCCTACCTCTCTCCAACAAACATAACTACTTCCCACCTCTCTCCAACAAACATTACCACTTTCCACTCTAGCCACAACAACCAGCCAAGCCTATATATAGCCCCTTTTGCAAGTAGAATTGAACTTTTTGGGACTTTTGGCATTTCTGCAAAAAATGAGAGAGGAGAGCTCCCAAACATTTTCCCTCCAAACCAGAGCAACCAGAGAGTTCCTGGAAGAGAGAGGAAGCTCGTGGAGGTGAGAAATCAAAGGTTCCAGCCATCTCCGGCAAGCTCCGACGGCCTCCGACGAGCTCCGACCATCCAAACACACTGCCCGGCCAGGTACACACCCTACTAACCTCAATTCCTATTAGAAATAGTTCCCTAAGACTGCCTCTGTCTTCCTTGGTCGATTTCAACAGGGCCAGAGGCCTCCTCTGGTCGGAATCAGCCCCTAGGCCTCGACGGAGTCATTTTCCGGTGATCTAAGTGGGGGTGCTGGTCCAGGGCTTGTCTCGGGTCCTAGAACCTTAGGTCCTCCTCTCTTGGCCACCCTCTTGCTTCTCCTCCTGTTGAAACGCCGTTTCGCTGCCTCCCGGATCCTCCACCAGAAGATCGCCAGAGTCGTGCCACGCCGCCGTCGCCGGAGAAGACGATTGAAACCAGTGAAGGGACGCGTGCCTCCAGCCTTGCCGTGCCTATCTGAGCCTCCAGGATCATTCCACGGCACGCCCCTAGTGCTCTAGAGCCTTCAGAATCGAGCCTTGTGCCTTGGATAGCCAACGCAATCGAGTTCACCGGAGAAGGATTGTGCCGACGGTGAGCTTGGTTCGAGGATGGGGGAAGTGTCCCATTCTCGCTTCTGGAAGTGGAGAAATGCTCCTCTCGACGTCCCGAAGCCTCCTGGATCCCTAGATCATGCGTCGCAGCTCTACAAGCCTCCTTCTTCTCCGACGCCGTCACTGGAGTGCCTCGACAGAGAGGGGGATGGGTAGCTCACTCCCGCCGTTAGATCCTCGATCCGGACCGTTGGATCATCTCCTCCTCTTCCCTTCTTGCTTCCCATGAGGTCTGATCTCGGATCAGGCCATGGGATGGCCTTTTGAGAGGCATCTCTGGCGGTTGTCGACGGCGGAATTCCGCCTCTGGCGACCGTTGACTCTTTTCTTTTTAATAAAATAAAAAATAGTTTTCTTTGATTAAAATTCTAAAACTTTTGTTTTGTTACATTTAGGTCCTTTTTTATTACAAATAGGTTCCTTCTCTTACTTTTAGGTCCTTGCTCATTTTCCTTAAATCGTTTGAATAAAGTTTTAACTGAAAATATTACAATGTGCCCCCTGAGTTTTCTTAATAACATTTTCCTGGTTTAAAAGTTTGATAAAAACTCCTAGAGTTTCTTTTCATGCATTTTAATCCAACTTTTTTGCATAAAGAACCCTGAACTTTTCTAAAACTCTTCTGAATGCATATTTATCTGGTTAAAATGTATTTTAGTCTCTGAACTTTACAGATTTCACACTGAATGCAGGTTTTCTAGGGTGAAATTACTGAATTACCCCTAACACTTTCTGATTTCAACATGGATTCTTTTTCATGCATATTTTACCATGAATTTCCACAAAATTTCATTAAATGCATGCATTGATGGCAAAATTGCATTTCGACCCCTAGGAACATTCAATTTGACAAAAAATGCACAGTTTTGCACATTTGACCCCAGATTTCTTCAAAACTACATGAAATGTGTTGTTCTATATATTTTTGATGATTTAACTTTAGAATTTTAGTTTTATTTCAGAATTTGGGTGTTTTGCACAAAAGCCTCTGGAATTTGCATTTTTACACTCTCACATGCGTTTTGCACATTTTGTTGCACTTTTTCATGCATGTTTTCTCGTGACTTCTTCCTTTTTTCGTGCACGTATTTCTAACTCATTTCAAACTTGGTTTTCTCGTCGTTTCCCGGATTTTTGTCGATTTTCATATTTTCGATTGGATTTAGCTTTTCATCGCCCAAGGGCGTACATTAAAAGTCTTGCCAAAGCCAACATTGTCCCGAATGAGGATTGTTTTCCCAATTTGATTTTTTCGAATTTTTTCAAGTTTCTACTGATTTGCGTGACGCTTTCTGAGAGTTTCTTGATTTTCACGATTTTCCTCATCGCCCACAGACGTATAGTAAAGAAACATTCTTAATGCCTACATTTGTCCCTTGGATCAACTTTTTCCCTTTATTTCATTTCTTCTCTTTGATTTGGCATGTGTTTAAGTCATATTTTGCATGAGCATTCAGAATAGGCAAGCACACATCCAATAGATCATTTAGCAAGTAGGAAACCTAGAAAGACCGAGTTCCTCAGGCGCATGGGGTGCCTAACTCCTTCCCCATGCTTAACAAGAATCCTTACCCTTTCTCTGGCCAGCATTGATTTGTGCATTACATCCATTAGGCACGGAGCATACATGTGTTCTTTATCTTGTTTCCTTCTTGGTTTTCTCTTTGTGTTTGGTTTTACTCATCTTTCCATTAAAAGATTAAGTGGCAACTCCTTTCCTTATCTTTTCTCATCTTTCCTTGGTGTTTCCGAGTCTAGTCTTTTCCACCGGATTCACCATCTTCGCCGTGACCATATCGAGACTCCTCGTGTGCTTCCATGCACCCGGTAAAGGAGAGCCATGTAGGGTTCCACTTGCATGGTCACTGACACCAAAGGGGGCTAGATGATCAAAACCCTGCATGGTCACTGACACCAAATGGGGCTAGATGATCAAAGGTCCCAAGGACAAAGATCCTACAGAAGGGACGATCTGTAACATCTGTGCTTGATCTTCCATTTAATGTAACACTATGTTATTTGCTATGTTAATTGAATGTAGTTTATTAATGGCTAATCAAGTTTGTGTTTGTCGGTTGTGATCTCTCCCAGTGCAATTTTGTTCCTGGTTTTCCCTTGTGGTGTGACTTCTTTGGCCTTGTGGGTTGGTATGTGCACCATGGGACCCGTGGTTGAGGGTGAAACCCACTTGAGAATTGAGCTTGGTCAAGGAGTCCAACCACGTGTGAGACTTGAGCCCTTTTCCTTCTCCACGCCCGTGACCCCATCTCCTCCTACTCGTGAGGCGTAGCGGGAGGACTGCTCGTTCCGTCCCCTCTGGAGCCGTGAGGCTGACAGCTGGTCGACGAGATTCCAGGGGAATGGCTGGCGAGGAGGTGGCGATAAAGGGAGGCATGGAGCGCGGTGGGGAAGAGGTGAAACCAGAGAGAGTGCAAAGGCCGGAAGTGAGCCACGAGGTGGGAGGAGAATCGTGCGTCGGAGGAGATCGTGCAAGCGAGGGAGGCCGGTGTAGAGTATCGCCGAAGCTTGTGGGCACGCAGGGCTTGTCGAAGTTAGGTATGCGTTTCCCCCTCCTTCTTCCTTTCCTCGGTTAAGGCATGTTAAGGTTAAATGATAAATCATGGGTAATGATGTAGAAATCATGCAAAAATAGGGAAAATGTTGGGAATGAGATGTATAACGTGTTTATGATGAGATCATACTGATTCATGGTTGTTTTGTGGGATTTTACTAATGATTTTGGAGGCATGCTACAGTAATCTCGTATGAGCTTTGTGTCTTTATGAATTTCTATAGAACAACATTCTTAGTGGTTTTGTGTTTGGATTGAGGGGTTTTGAAGTAGGCTTGGAGGTTTACACCTCATGTTTTACTTGTGATTTATGTGGTAGATTAGATAGGGCCGCCCCTCACTCCTACTGTGGGGAGAAGAGACGGCATTAGCTGGGGAGGTTTTCTGCAATCGTAGAAAACGATATGCCAAACTAGGTTCGGTATTCCGAAATTCCTCCAGGTGGGCGCCCTGGGCCACTGATTCGGACGACCGGGAGTAATTCGATCGACCGAATCAGGGAATTTCGGAAGACCGGACGATTTCGGTCGACCGTTTTGGTGGGGAACTGATAAAACTGACAGAGATTTGGACTACCAAAATATTTCGATCGATCGAATCATGGATTTTCAGTCGACCGGGACGCTATTCAGTATGCCGAATCAAGACCCAGAACCATATTGAGAAATGCCTTGAAAAATGTTAATAAATTGAGATAAATGCATGATAAATGTATAAGATGCATAGAAATGATTCATGAGATGTTGCATGCAAACATGTTGTTTTAATTATGCTTTCCATGAATTGTGAAACATGAAATATGTGGAATACATGTGGACCCATGTGAGGGCTGAATGCATAGTACAATGACCATGAATGAATGGCAATGTAAATGATTGGATTGAGAACCATAGATGAGAAATGTGACACTTAATGTGTGAGATTTATAAAGAATTTTATGAACGAAAACTGGTTTTACCAAATGATTTGAAATGAGAAATTGCATATGTTTTAAAAGAGATTTCTGAGATTTGTAGGAACCACAATTAGATCGGGGCTTGTCGACAAGGGTAGTGAGACCTCTAGAGATATCGAGGACGTGTCCTTGGTTGTGGTTGCCGAGTTACGGTCCAGGGTAGGATCCTCGAGGCTGTGATGGTACTGTAGGACCTAGGTACGGTAGACCTGGATTACCCTTAGTGCCGGTGTTGGTCGGGTCTGGGGTTAAGTCCTTAGGTGCTCAGGCACTAGGGCGTCGTGAAGATGCACTCCGTGCTTGTACCAGTGAGGGTATGTTTTGAGGCTGCGACTGGGACGGTTGAACTCCAACGCGGGGTAGTTCACCGCGACACTGCAGTGTGGTTGAGGGTGGAGCCTCGACAACTACTTGTGGCCAGGTCGATCGCCTGTGGCTAAGGTGATGTGACCAGTTTTGAGGCATGAATTGAGATTTTGTGTTGAACAAGTTTTGAACCATGATTTGTTGTGATTTGTATTAATGGATAGAATGGTGCTTTGGGCTGAGAAACTAGATGGAAATGGTTTTTTCTGATTTGTCCATAAAGATTTGTTAATGAGCATGAGATTTTGAAAAGGAAAAGAAAAAGAAAAGAAAGTTTTTGAAATAACATCCTCTACTGATTTTTATCGAACTGCGTGTGTTGGCTTCTCGAGGTTTTCTGGCAATACAAAGTTTTCTGTCGATTCTGTTGTTGTTCTTAGGGCGTGTACTGGGTGACATTCCTAGCACTCACGTGTGGTTTTCTTTTGCCTTGTCTCTGGTGCTCAAGAGTAGGTGCAGTCTTGTCTGGTGCATCGCATTCGAGTCACTTTTGCCACACACACGTCAGGGTGTTTAGCTTTATTTATTTAATTCTGTTATTTTAGACTCAATTAGTTGCATTTGGGTAGTTCATGTACTGTTGTGTAACGCGGATGCGTTGCACGATCGCAATCAGCTGAGTGTCAAAAGTGGTTGAGCTAGCTAAAGGACAAGACATTGTCAGATCAGGAGTCCTTGTGGTTGTTACTGTGACTGCCTCAGTAACAGGCTTCAAATCGATCAGGGTCTGCCAGTGTCCCGAAACTGAAAGGTAGGAGACTCCAAGTGCCTGAAAATGGCTATCGTGGAGAGCAGATGAGGCTACAGATGTCAGAATAAAGGAGGAAGAAGGGGTAGAAATAAAGATCTCCTCTAAAGCAGTTGAAACAATAGACTTAGTAGCTCGCTGGGTCATGATAGACCGTGAGCGGGTAAGAATTGGACTACGATCGTAAATAGGAGGACAACACCTACGAGGAGCTATCATTGAAAATGACAGATAACCCGAGGAAAGACAGTCAAGAACAATGCCTCAGAGTAGAGGTCACCGAAAGGACCACACGAGCTCTAGTTAAGGAACTTGCGTGTGAAACTCTGTGACAAAAAGAAAAAAAAAACTAATTTGCGTGATAAAGAAAAAAGAGACAAAGCAGGAAAAGAAATGTAAGTGCTATGCAAATATTTGTTAGGGTGGCATGAATGGCACACATGCACGTGAATGCTTGTAACATGCGCTCTCTCACCATCTAAGTGTGTCCTATCAAGCTCTCTACTCCGGACACTCTCAAGGTATATGGGTTCTCCGACTCGGGATAAAAATAAGGTTTCGTTCCATTCCTAGCCAAAGCTCAAGCGATGAACGGTAGTGCGTTGGTAGTCTCGACTCCTGTAGTAGCAAGGAGATGTATCCTCTACTAACACCGACACGACCCCAGACAAGGGGAGTAGACTTGTCATAAGGAGATGTATCCTCTACTAACACCGACATGACCCCAGACAAGGAGAGTAGACTTGCCATACATTCTATGCCGAAGTCATAGAATGAGTAACTAAAACTGCCCTTCTCAGACTAGATAGGTGGACTCTGAGATGAGAAGATGCATGCTCCTATATGATCATCCATGCACATATGTTTGGTGTTTACTTGCATTTTTTTTAAACTAAAGGGGATTGTGAGTATTTGTCTCTAATTATGTCTTATTATTTGTTTATCTGAATTTGTGTGTTTTATTTTAACCAGGAAGGGAAGCAACATGTCTCTACTCTCCTAATCATGGTAAACGTAGAAAAAGAAAAAAACACACAAACTTGGCATTCAAATACTCAATCAACAAGCAAAAGGCATGAACACGGCATGTGCTAGTGTCTTGTTATCAGGTAGGTGAAAAAGAAGCAAATATCATAATAAAAAGCATGAATCAGGTCGTGTGCATGTGCTGTGGCATAGCAATTATGTAAAAAGGCACGAAAAGCATGTACAGTCACATATATACAAACAAGTCGCCTGTAACCGCTTGATGCTCTTGTAGCGTCCATCCGCCAGGCTTTGCCGTCGTCGATAATCGCATGGTCCTTCATTAGTCCAATTGCTAAACTTTGATTGAAATCTGGATTCGATGGCATCGATGGCATTGAAAGGCTTAATGCTTGATCAGATAAGTGTAAGAGTTGCACAGGGAATTCATTCATGCCTTCAAATGAAAATGGAGCTTGCTGGTGTTGGATCGAAAGGCTTCTCTAGAGGGGGGTGAATAGAGAATTTTACTTTTTAATATTACTATAACCAATTTTAACAATAATCAGAAATGATAAGTAATATGATTTATGAAATTATACTTATCATGCACACCCGAATTAAAAGCACAAGAAGGGGATGAGAGTAATTGAAAAACACAATCAATTTATAGTGGTTCGGCAACCCCGCCTAGTCCACTCCTCAAGACTCTCTTGAGATTTTTCCCTTATTCTTAAATAAAAAATAACTTACTTGTTGGTAGTTCCACCAACTCCTCTCTTGCTCTTCCCACTTCTCTATCCTCGAGAAGCTAGAGCCCTTTCTTTGAAGCTTTACAATCGAAATTTTTCTCTCACAAGGCTTGATTACAACAGTTGCTCTACAATATGCTTGCGAGGAGAGTAAATGACTAAAGGAATAATGAATTACAAGTATGTCATGGTGTGTCTTTAAGGAGGCATAAATGAGTCCTATTTATAGCCAAGAGACCTTCATAAATTGTGTCTAACGATTACAATAACGGTCGCAAACGGCTAGTACTTCGGTATGTCGTTTTGTCCATCGGTTTGCCGTTTTGTCCTTCAGTCTGCATTTTACGGGCAATTCGATATGCCGTTTTTATTTCGGTATACAGATTTCTCCTGAAACGGTATGCCGTTTTCTATCGTATGCCGTTTCTGCATTCTTCTTTGATTCCTCAGCTTTTCGGAATTCCGACGCACGTTCCGTTTTCTTCTGATTCGGTATGCCGATTTTCTTCGGTATGCCGATTTGTTTTTACTCTTCTTGAAATCGGAAGGTCGATGAGTATACTGTTTCTTCTGATATACGTTCCATTCTTCCCTGACTCGGTATGCCGTTTTTCTCTTACGCTATGCCGTTTTTCTCTGAAACGGTATGCCGAAATTTCTTCAGTATGCCGTTTTTGATATGATCTAAAAAGCTTTATGAATATATGATTTTTGTCCTTAATAACTTAATCCTTTTTCTGAGTATAGATTTACAACAAATAATTTTTATCAGTTATTACATTTGTATGAAAATATACCCAGGTGTAATCATCAAAATAAACAAAGATATTTCTAACAGCTGGATCTTCCTCCCCTTCTACCTCATCGGAGAACTGGTCAACAGGCCTTGACGGATGAAGACGAGACCAGTGGAGCCACATTGAGGTGGGAAAGAGGAGTCCAAGCACCCAGGAAGCGTAATTGGATCGAGGGAGGCTCCTCCATGGGATCAGATCACTAGATTGTCATCCCCCTCACCATCCCCACCTAGCTCGTTGGCGGAAACATTGGACGACTACGTAAGGGTGTCGATGAACCACACAGAGGATCAGGGAGGTAAGGGAAAGGGATGCGAAATACTAGAAGTGCAAGAGTAAAGGTGGGAGAACCAAATCCAACAATCAAAACAGTGAGGGGATCACCTGATCCCTCCACCGATTTGCCTCATCGGCACGATCATTGATCGTCCTCACCCGAAGCCAGCAGACTCTGACCGGAGACCAAGTGAATAGAGGAAATTAAGAGAATGAGCAAACGTGGATCTAAACTAGAAGAAAACACTGAAGCATCCCTCCCTGGCCTGCTTTGCCTATGATGACGAAGCTCTAGTGAGCTACGTCGTCCAGTCAGCTACAGCAATGGAGGGAAGAAAGGGGACCACCGTGGCACGCATGGACTAACCATAAAGGTCGTCAACCACTCTCGTGATCTGAGCGTTCCATGAACAAGGAAATCAAGCTCATCCCTGACAGTTTCGACGATCATCAAAGGGGAGGAAGGAGAAGGACGATTGAAACATTATGGCATGCACCAACTCATAGGGAATTGTTCACTAAAACTCAATAGGAGGTGAGAACTTACCTGGAGACACTTCGCTACGCCGGCGACACCGTTAGACTGCAGGAGGCCCTTGGAAGATCACCAGAGCTGGAGCTGGGATGCTTGGGAATTGGAGAGCAGTGGTCTTGTGTTGGAGTTGCGAGCTGATGGCAATGGTGACGATATCCTCTCCCGAGTGGTGCGAAGGGGTTTAAATAGGCGTCGAAGATGATTGAAAGCCATCGATGCTTAACGGTCTCCGACAAATGGCATTGATGGATTCCAAGGGCTCGAACTAGTGAATTTGCTGTTGGATTAAGGACATAATGGTCTCTGGAGGTCAGAGGAACGAAGCTAGATTCAATCCTAGCCGTCATCAGCAAAGGATCAAGCAATTAAATGGCGAAGGAGACTTCTCCACCCTCCAGCATTGAAACAGGGCACTTCATCGACCACTTTCGCCACTCATCTTTGCTGACGACACACTTCTAGAGACCTTGTCATATATAATTGATTGAAAATACCGTTAGGCCCAATAAAGCTAAGCCAAACAGACCTGAGCCCATTGACCAATCTCTTTGAGAACCAATTGGCAACCAAATGTCAAGATGAATGGTATTTGCGGGTTTCAAAAGGCTTCAAGAGATTAATGACATTTCTGAAGTGTTTCTAAAGAAAGTTAGTGGGCCCAACAACTCCATAGCTCACATCCTCTCTCTTGAATCTATCCAAATCTACCTGTAAGATTTGAGATGTCTACATAGGATACTATAAAACGCAAGAACGTAGCCCCAACAACTTTTTATACACTAAAATAGGTTGAAACTTTGTAAGATTAAAGTATGTGATGTAAGGATGCTACCTATAAATTTTCAATAGGTTTGGACCTATAAAATTTCAACAGGTTTGGACCTATAAAATTTCACATGAAGGCTTAGAGAGAAGTTTGACAGTGCAATTCTGACGTGTTCTAGTGTCAAGGGAAGAATCAGAGTAGAACCATCGTTTGAGTGCTCTGCTACAGTGATCGTTGTAAGGTATCAAGAAAGATAAAATGGATATTCCGTGAAATAGATTTGAAATAATAGAAATGTCACTATAATCATGAAGGCTTAGAGAGAAGTTTGACAGTGCAATTCTGACGTGTTCTAGTGTCAAGGAAAGAATCAGAGTAGAACGATCCTAACAATTGTCCTAAAGGTGATCGAAATCGAAAGTCTTTTGGAAGATACCAAAAACGAGGTATCTACTGGTACTAAGCTGAAAAGCACGAATAGATGAGGAAGGTAAATTATAATTTAACTCTAGAATGATAAATTATAGAAGGTAAAATGATCAAATTGTGCAAAAGTTTAATGTCATTTATCTAAAAAGAGGGTTTATTGTAATTTAGCGTAGTTGAAGAAGGATAAGTTGTAATGAAAAAACTTAAGGTACTAAGTTAAAAAACACAAATGGTTGATAAGAGTAATTTGTAATTTACCTTTTTTTTAAATTTCCAATGGAATAACAATCAAATTCCTAACATATCAACAAGGAATTAAATTCCTAAGAAGAGTGAGAGCTTCATTCCCAACAAAATATCCATTCCGACTATATATTCGTATCAAATGTAGAAATACTATTCTATTCTTAAGATTTGATTCCATTCCGATTCATTCCACATTTCATTCCCACATACCAACCACTACATTATACTATCATTTTATGATAAGATTTTTATTGGTCTTCTTTTACTTTATTTATTTATTTTTTGTAAACTATCTTGTTTTAGTTTATCTTGCTCTTGAATTTCAGGTTTGAAGGCAGACCAAGTCAAGAAAATCCCAACAAGTGTTGCATATTCAGATCCAGCTTCTAATGCGCATCTGCCAATCAGGTGATTCATGATGTTGGAGGTGTAAGATGACCATTCCTTTTCTCTGCATGAGTTATGAAAACCCTGTTACCCACAAGGACAATGACATGCGGTCATGACAGATTAAACAACATTCCTGTTAAACAACATTCTTGCGAGGCTGGTAATTAGTTGCTGAGCCGGAAGCATCTTATCAATTAAGAATCGTTTTTCTTCCAATAAAAAGTTTTCATCTCTAGTTGTTACTAAATAATGAGCAGATTGGAAAGAGTGTTGATCGTCGGATGAGGGCTCCGGCGAGGTAGAGAAAAACCAAGAAGCAAGGTATGCTTATGCTCGATGATTTCTTCTTTTGTCTTCCTGTCAATTTATAGTGAAGCCTCAACGTCTCCACCTCCCTCTGTCTTCAATAACAACTCCTTAATTTACGCCGTCCAATTACTCCGGCGAATTATTTCCATTAAACCACAACCGTTTTCTTTCCTCCTTTGACTGTAACGGACGGTGGTCTTCATGACCACCAGTCAACATTTCCCACTTGGTGATGAAGACCACATATAAGTTCCGTGCAAGGATATGTAAATGTTCCACTTCTACTATTCATGAAGTGTATATTTCCACTCCCACTATTCATGAGAATGTCCTTTACTTCCACTTTCACTATTCGTGAAGTGTAACAATTCAATTTTTCGTTCTCACTATTCATGAGAATGTTCTTCATTTCCATTATTTATGGAAATGTTCCTTAATCCCATTACGTTCACAAACTTAATGAATTTTTCTGCTATAATTCCCTATGTCATAGGATCAGCAATCATATCTGATGTGGTTATGTAACTCAGTCTTATTTCCCCACTCTTCACAATATCACGAATATAGTGATAATGTATATTAATATGTTGTCCTCTTGTTGTATTTGCACCACTATGTACCAGACTTATTGCCGCTTGGTTATCACAATACATTTCTATTGGATCATTTATCAAGTTAAGATTTAAATCATTTATAAATCTCTTGAACCAAACAGCGTGTGATGCAGCTGCACTACAGGCCACATATTCAGCTTCCTATGTGTATTTCGCTACACATCCTTGCTTTTTACTTCCCCAAGATATAACTGCACCACCAAAGATGAATACATGTCCTGAAGTGGACTTTCCATCATCTTTGTCACCACCCAGATCAACATCTGTATAACCAAGCAATTCAAGCTCATCCGCTTGATAAGTCAATTTATGATGCAGAGTTCCTTTCACATATTTCATTATCCTTTTTACAACTTCCCAATGTTTTGTTCCGGGATTACTTTGATACCTGCTGACAACACTTACAGCATATGCCAAGTCTGGTCGTGTATACAACATAGCGTATATTAAACTTCCAACCACTTGGGCATAAGATGCTCTTAAATGTTCTTTCCCCTTTCCAAGACATTGGTCCTTACTTAATCTTTTCCCAAAAACATATGGTGTAGGGGCTGAGGAGTAATTTTCCATTCCAAACCATTTCAGCATTGTACGTAGGTATATTTCCTGATTTATACTTAGTATTCCAAATCCCCGATTTCTAAGGATCTGTATTCCAAGAACATAAGATACTTCTCCCCTGTCCTTCATCTCAAACCTTTTGCTAAGTTCTTCCTTTGTGTTGTTCAACATGTCAGTATCATTTCCAACAAGTAAAATATCATCCACATACACGGATAATATAATAAAATTACTCCCACTTTTCCTAACATATACATAATAGTCTAATCTGTTTGAAATAAATCCCATTTCGACAATTACATCATGAAATTTATGATACCATTGTCTAGAAGCTTGTTTCAAACCATATATTGACTTATTTAATTTGCACACTTTGTCTTCATGTCCTTTTACTTGATATCCCTCAGGCTGACATGTAAATTTCTTCTTGCAAATCACCATTTAGAAATGCAGTCTTTACATCCATTTGATGTAATTCCAAATCTAAATGTGCAACGATAGCCAATATAATCCTTATAGATGCGAACTTAGCTACTGGAGAGTATGTTTCTTGATAATCAATTCCTGCTTTTTATGTATAACCTTTAGCAACTAACCGGGCCTTATATTTATCAATAGACCCATCAACCTTTAGCTTTTTCCTAAATATCCACTTGCATCCTATGACCTTTCTGTTATTAGGTAAATCACATAATTCCCATACATTGTTCTTTTCCATTGAATCAATTTCATCATTCATAGCCTCAAGCCATAAATCTTTTTCCTTCGATTCAATAGCATATCTGTATTTCATAGGTTCCATGTGATTTTCCTCTATATCCGCTATTAAGCATGAAGACTCACAAGAATACAAGTGATAATCATTCATCCAAGCAGGTTGAGTCCTTATTCTTTTGTTGCTAATAGGCTCTACCGGTTCAATTCCATCTTGAGTTTGTTCATTTTGATCTATTATTCCATCATTTCCATTTACATGCTCATTTTGGTTTTCCCCTATATTTTCTATTGGTTCATTCATGTTTCCATATTTTGTTCCCCCTCAATCATAGGGTCATGTTCTGGGATTTCATTGAAATAGTTATCTCCCACTACAAGCAGTGGTTCTATTTCATTATCATTATCTTCCTTTTCTTTTAAATTTTCAAGAAAAGTTGCATCCTTATATTCAATGATTCCCTTTTCTTTATAGAAAAATTTATAACGAAAAGAATTTTTACAATAACCTATAAATGTACACTTCAAGGTTCTAGAATCTAACTTATCCTTTAATTGACCAAGAATAAGTACATGAGCTACAGAATCCCATTTCCTCAAATAATGTAAATTGGGTTTAGGACCTGTTTGTGCACAAAATTTGACAGGAAATGGAATTCCAGAGTCAACAGGATTTACCAGGAAATGAAAAGTAAGGGAAACTGATTTCCTGTTGACTAAATTTCCTGCTGTTTGTGCCTATTCAGGAAAACAAAGGAAAGTAGAATATAGGTGTTTGTGCTTATCAACAGATTT
>JAMKQA010003672.1:0-14937 GCA_024699735.1 Posidonia australis
TTGACCCTCCACTGGGGTCCCAACTCAAGCCATGAAAACCATGCTTAAAGTCATAAATTGGGTCTCATGCCCAAAACCACATAAAACCATCTTTTTCATTCATTAATAGGGTCTAAAACCCAAAACCGTACCCAAATCCATTTGTTTGGGTTTCCACATGCCTCCATGTAATTACATGGGGAAGCATCATTCATATAAACCCACTATACCATTAAAACCACTTAACATTCATCAAAAATTCACATTTTAACATCCCAGGTTCAGGGCAAAATGGCATACCGAATTTTCAATTCGGTATTTTGAAATTCCCTGTTTCGGTATACCGAAAATTTTCGGTATGCCGAAACCCCTTGTTTCGGTCGACCGGGTGTTTTCGGTCTGCCGAAAGCAGGCATCTGGCCTTATCCATCAAGATTTCGGCATACCGAATTCCTCGTAGGTAGGACACACCCATGTTTTGTAGTGGCGGAAATCGCCCAAAGTGGGAGTCCCGATCAGACCCCCCAAACATACACCATTAATTTCCATAAAATCATGGGGTGTAGACCATTATGTCTACTTCAAAACCCTCAAACCATTCATGATTCCATCAACCGTACAATGAGATAAAAATTCACAAGGGAAACATGCTCAGAGTTAAACCTTAAAACATTTAGGTCATATCTACCCAAAACTCACGAAATTCACACAATCTAGCATGATCCCTACACATTCACATCATATATCTCATTTCCATCATCCCTACTATTTTTCTACTATTTCTCATGCATTTTCCATCATTATTCTTCAATAAACAATAACGGGAGAAGGGGGAGGGATCGCGTACTTCTCCAGTGGCCTGTGCAACTCCGATGAGTTCACCGCACCCCGGCGTCGCCTCGGCGAGCTCCAGTGAACCTCGACATCTGGTGGAAGCGCACACACACGCGGACCCTCCTCCTCCCAACTCGCGCGCCCCTGCTCCCTCTCCTTTGCCTTTCTTCCCCACCACACTCCTCCCCTGCCCATGTCTGCCTCCCTTTCTTTATTTCCCCCACTGATCGCTTGGCGTCGGCCACCCATCCCGTCGGAAGAGACGGGGAGGCACGGGCCGCCGTTGCTGGTGGCACAGGTGGATGAAGAGGAAGAAGAATACAAAGAATGGGTGGAAGGGCATGGTTCATGAGAGAGAAAAAGGATGGAGAAAAAAATAAGAAAAGACGGGCATGCAAATCGAGACAACTATGCATCCTCAAATCGGACTCCACATTGGTCCCAAATCACAAACAAGTGCACAAAAGACCAACCACAAGCTCACACAAACAAGAAACAACAGATTATCCATTAATAAACCATTTAAGCAATATTATAATAAATCACAGGGTTTACAAATAAAAATGGATAATCAGGCCCAGATGTCACAGTAAACTATCCAAAACCTATGTGTATGACTAGTGGCTACTGTCTCTAAACAACGAACTAGATTGCACTCCAAAAGCACCTGAAAACAAAACAAGGTAAAACACACGTGAGTGACTTCTAAGTCACCTAGTACACGCCCACAAAGAAAACATAGTAGAAAACACCTATAACTAAATTCTAGGTTTTCCAAATCTTCTTTCAACTTTTCTAAAAAACTTCTTAGCTGGGTTCCCTCTGGAACCAAAATTCTGAATAAATCTCTTATTTAAATTCTGGAAATCGTTTCCAAGGAAAACTCAGTAAATCATGCTCTTTTAAAATCATTCTTTCTATTCTAAAACTCAAGCACTAATCTAATTCATTTCTGGAAAACATCTTTGGGACAAGACTCTAGCTTAAAACAAAATCTCAAATCTGACTAAGACTGTAACGACCCTCGAGTCGCTACCACTCAACCTAGCTACAATTTTTTATTTTACTATTATTATCTTACAATTACACCAACTATGCAATTAAATTTAAGTACACTCAACAGAAGTAGAACTAGTAAACAATAGAAATAAAACTAAACTAAACACTCACCAGGATCCCTAATGTGTGGCAGCGTGACTCCTCCTATATGCACTAGTAATCGACTACTACTATCTTGCACCTACCAAAACACAAAACAAAGTACACGTGAGTAACCACTTAAAATGGTCACCCATAACACACCCCACCTAAGACAACTTGGCACACCATGCCAAGGAAGCAGGCGTAACTACACCACAAGCACACAAGCACAGGCATCCCACCTAGATGTCGTAACACCAAAACCAAGCAATCCATCATTGCCCAACACACAGCAAAACTCAAAACCATGCCTTTAAAACCATTCTTTCTCTTTTCCTTTAAAAACCATATACATGTTCTTTTTAGAATCCTTTTATGCATGCTTGAGAAGGTTGCTCTAGCCAACTCAAGTCCAAAACCACACAAAACACACATAGCCTGGTCCCATGTACTCTTTAGGTGGGCCATACGACCAATAGTGTCTAAATACTTTCTAAAGTATCTAGGGAACCCACAACAGCAACCATAAAGCAAACACAGAGCCTCTACTTTGTGCAACACGGTCCCCTTTGGACTAAAAACAACCACACCATAACCTCAGGGCCTCTGCTCCCAAAACCATGGTTTACTTTAGACCATAACTAAGAAGCTACTGCTCCCAAAGCACTACGCCTCAATTAGGCACAACACCACGACCACCTCTAGGCTAGAGCCTGATTCTCTTAATCAGAACACAACAAAAACCACAAGCTCAACAATGTGTCAAGTTGCCCAGTGCCAAGCAGTCAATACTGGCCACAAGTAGTCCACCGTGGAGCTACCACGATGTCTGCACTACATGGACAACCACCATGTGGAAGAATCTGCCCATCCCAGGATCCTACCACCTGTAGGACACTCAAAGGCTAACCATACACCAGAAAAGCCCGCTCACCCTACTCCTAGGCGAGCTGTCACTCTCTTGGGACAAACTACAGGGTATGCCCTCTCGACGTCCTACACAGTGCTCGAACCCATGGAGACTCCAACCTCCCATGCTTAGCCAACACTCACACTATGCCTCAGTAGCCGTAACAACTAAGGTATCACATCCAGCTATGTAGGAGTCTCATACCACTTGACTCTATTGCCACGGTACCTCTAGGTATAGATGGTACCCTAGGTCTTCGACACTCAGCACTAACAACTACCAAGACAGCACCTAAACACACGAACCTTAGCCTTGGCCTCATAAACGACAATTAAGGAGTGTCATACCTCCAGGATTTGACGCACACTTGGCTCAGCCTCTTGGTCTCTGACATCAACCTAGGTGTCACGTCGGACTCTCCAAAGGCATTGTCACACCTTCGGGTCCAGGCAATGCACCCCTATAGTCTCACAATCCATCGAAGCAGAAAACCACAGAAATCTCTTTTCAAATCCTTTGCAAAATGATCTTTTTCCAAACCTTTTGGAAAACCATTAAAACATTTTCCCAAAAATCTCAGAAAACTACGTGTCCAAAAGTGACACAAAAATCGGAACCAAAACAACAACTCAAAGTACTGCCTCGACAACTCTTCTATCAAGCCCAAAAAGTCACACCGAATGCACTTAGAACACTGGGTTCTGGTGTCAAAGTGTCTGATGCCTACGAGCATGTGTCTCACATGGGCCATAGCCAACTCAATTTCAAACACCCAACCATGCCATTGAATATCAAATTCAACACACCATGCCAATCCATACCTCAACTGCAAATCCTAGGGTTAATTATGAATCCTAAAGTCCAACTAAGCCATTTAAGGGAAAGACTAAGTATTTCTATGCCATATAGTCTTTTATCCTAGTTACAACACTTAGGGATCTCACTAATTTATTTTACGCAATCCTTAGATCATTTCTATTGATCTTCCTAATTATTATCTTGCCATAATTGCCTACAAGGTTAATATGACACTAAACCTATTAAAAATCATTAAAAACAAGTCCCTAAGGTCTTTTATCCCCATTCATCTTCCTTCCCTCTCTCCCCCCTCACAAGTGAATAAATAGGTGTGGAGGGGTGGAGTGATGAAGGAGAAAAAAGGAGTGAGGAGGAAGGAATGACAAGTGGGAGGAGAGAGAAAATGGAGAGAAAAGAGAAAAAAAAGGAAAAGAAAAGAAAAGAAAGAGAAGGAAAAGGAAGAAAGAGAAAAGGGAATCCATGGCATGCGATCTAACCACATGACTTTCTATGTTCGCATGACTCATGGTACTAAAGACCAACAAACAAATTTTCGTGGTTCAGAGTAAACCCTCAAAACTCCCACGAGGGTTGGCACAACATAAAAACCACTCAATACCAAAAAGGCCAATAACCACATTACAAGCGTAGAACACTGGCAAAAATGCGTTTCACAAAAAATGTAGGGAACTTAACGTATAATGACCCAAAGCTTCATTAAAATATCTGGCCAAAAATGCTAATCTAGGTCTGAGTTGTTACAAAGACACAATTCTTGGCTAGACTAGTCTTAAACCTCTGATCTCATCTCAGCTAGAATCTAGCTAAAACATAGAAGCTAAAACACACCTTGATTCTAGCTTAAATCTAATTTTTGAATCTCAAATCTGAAAACTCTTTCCTTTTCTGGTGCCACCTTGATCAAGGGTGACATGGCCACAAACGAAGAGAGAGGCACCAACCTCAACCTTGTACACTACCACAGTGAAAGTCCCTAAGTTGGGCATTCCACCATCTACCTCGGCCAATAGGCCGTACTCTTGGGCTCCTCGGGCTCCTCTAAGCTAATAGGCTTACACTGTTTTCTTCATGCATGGGGATGTGTTTCCCATTGCCCATTCAACGACTTATCTTATTTGGCCCATTCAACACCTTTCCTTAAGCACCCAGTCGCACTAACTAGGGCCAACTCTAGAAATCTTATTCTGAAAAATGCATCTTTTTCTTTGAAATCTTTATTCTAAATCTTTCCCATTATGGGGATCTTTTTTGTAAAACTGTTCTTTTCTTCTATGTATGTCTCTTATAAATCTCTAGAAATTTCTTTCTAAACATTATGCAAAACACCACAATTAGGCATAAAAATCCATTCATCAACATCTTTATTAAAATCAATCTTACTTGGCTCTAGAGTTTGATTCGGCAGACTAGACCAAAACAGCAGACCGAATTGGGCCCAAAAGCCTAGATCGGTCCATCGATCTTTCGGAATGGTCGTTCAAATTTCCCTGGTTTAGGCAATTGAAATGTTTCAGTCAACCAAAATCCCTTAAAACGGAAGACCGAATCATCTCGGTCTACTAAATTTAGGGTTTTGCTCGAATACTGACAGAAAATCAGCACACCGAACCTAATTCGGCATACCGAATTGTCCTTTTTTTAGTAAACTTCCCCTTAGCCCTAATCACTTGTTTGCTAGAATGGGACCTCCAGAGGGAAAGGAGGGGAAGATTTTCCAATGTTCAGAAAGGAGCTACGCTGCGTAAGCTTCCCGGATGAATTTCCTTGGAGGTCGTCTTCTCTGGATGAATTTCCCTGGAGGATATCAACCTAAATGATAGTTTAGGATATCAGCTAGAGTAATAGTTTAGGATATCAGCCTAGAGAAGAGGGCATGATAGGATATCAATCCTACCAACCAAAGGGATGATAGTTTAGGTTATCAGCCTAAGTGATAGTTTAGGATATCGACCAAAGTGATAGTTTAGGATATCAACTTGGGTGATAGTTTAGGATATCAGCCTAGGGAAAAGGGTATGACAGGATATCAATCCTACCAACCAAAGGGATGATAGTTTAGGTTATCAGCCTAAATGATGGGTTAGAATATCAGCCTACGAGAAGATGACAAGATATTAGTCCTATCAACCGAAGGGATGATAGTTTAGGTCATAAGCATAAGTGATAGTTTAGGATATCAGCCTAAATGATACTTTAGGATATCATCCTAGGTGAAGATGACAGGATATCAGTCCTATCAACCAAAGGGATGATAGCTTTGGTTATCAGCCTAAGTGATAGTTTAGGATATCAACTGGGTGATAGTTTAGGATATCAGCCTGAGTGATAGTTTAGGATATCTGCTTATGTGATAGTTTAGGATATCAGCCTAAATGATAGTTTAGGATACCAGCCTAAGGGATAGTTTAGGATACTAGCCTAAGTGATAGTTTAGGATACCAGCCTAAGTGATAGTTTAGGATATCAACCTAAATGATAGTTTAGGATATTAGCCTGAGTGATAGTTTAGGATATCAACCTAAATGATAGTTTAGGATATCTGCCTAAGTGATAGTTTAGGATATCAAGCTAAGTGATAGTTTAGGAAATCAGCCTAAGTGATAGTTTACGATACCAACCTAAGTGATAGTTTAGGATATCAACCTAAGTGATAGTTTAGGATATTAGCCTAAGTGATAGTTTAGTATATCAGCGTAAGTGATAGTTTAGGATATCAACCTAAGTGATAGTTTAGGATATCAACCTAAGTGATAGTTTACGATATCAGCCTAAGTGGTAGTTTAAGATATCAGCCTAAGTGATAGTTTAAGATATCAGCCTAAATGATAGTTTAGGATATTATCCTAAGTGATAGGAAAAAAGTGTCTCTCGTCTGGAATGAGACCGAAGAAAGGGGCACCATCGACTCTATCCATTCGGAATAGAAGTCAATAGGGCCATAGTAATGTAGTGGACTTACCGACTAGAGGATATGGGAAGTTTCGGACTTACCAACCGAGAGGATATGTGACAAGTTGACGGATGCCAATCGGATAGTTTGGGATATCAGCTTGTGGAAAGGGCATGATAGGATATCAGACTTGTCAGTAGAAGGGGGAATAGTTTACTCTGTGGGATATGCTCTAGACCTCGAATGAGCCCTAGAAGAAGATGAAAATAAGACTTGTTTAACTAGAGCAAGTCTAGTAGAGTAGATGTTACCGAGATTCGTCCGTTCGGAGCGAATCTGGGATAGGAACACCTAGTCCTCGTCCGAGGCCTAGAAAAAGATGGAAACAAGACTTGCTCGACTAGAGTAAGTCCAACAGAGCAGATTGGATTCCTCCCTACCTGGTATAGAAGTCTATGACGGCTTCATTCTTGTAGGCCTAGGCAACAAAACAATATTCTTGACTATTTTTCGGGTGGACCCTTGTGCCAAGTCAACAGGCAGAAGAGGGTAGTAGTTTGAACTGGTTAAGCACATGTTGTTGCAATGTTGATTTCTACTCCATATCAACCATAATCAACCAAACAAGCTGGCAAAAGTGTTTCAATGAACTTTATTATAGCATTTGAATACGATGAAGTGATTACATGTATTTCAGCTTGCAATGAACTAATAGCATAACACAAATATCAAGAGTCTGTGTCATGCCTGGATCTCTTTGAGCCTCTAACTCTGGGAAAAAGTGTATGGCTCGAAGCAACGCCACAGATCGGCCAGGTTTCTTCAACTTTGGCTTCATAATCTACTGTGTAACCCTTCCCTTCTATGACTGTGAGATCCTTCGATCAGACAGAGCCATTAAGCAGGCGTGATAGCTCCTTAGTCATAGCATAAGAGCTTGGAGGGTACTCCTAGAACTGGGCTGGCTAACCTGAACAAAGAAATCTTGTTGGTAACTGAATTGCCGCATCACGTGAATTGGATGATAGTCAACTCCACTAGTTGGCCCCAGTAGGATGATAAGCTACATATCGGCAGAATTGAAGAAAGCCTCAAAGTTATGAGTGGTCGAAGGAATGATGCGCTAGATGACCTTGTCTTCTATCAAACTCTCCAACTGCTCATACTCCATGCGAACCGAGGTGAGCGTGCGAGCATGACCACTTTGACAGTAGGATTCAAAGGCCGACCATTGTGGGCGTAAGACCTCTACACCCAGATGAGCAGCCAACCACACTTGTACAAAAGCTCCACAGTCATAAAATTGTCAGCATCGTCGTAATAACTAGTCTAAAGTCCGGTAAGTCTCTACCAAGATAACTGGGGCCAAGTCTATCTGACAGGTTACCATTGCCAAAGCATTCTCGGCGACCTCAATGTTCACGACCATCCGGCCATGGCTAAAAACAAGCTCACCTAAGAAACAGACGACAAAGCCTTTCAGCCACAGCTCATCATCCAAAGAGGTGCACATTCTGACCACCTTGTCGAAGTAATCTAGTTGTAACATAGGAGATTGTCCATCTAAACAGATAAGTCGACAACCACAATTGTCGATTGACAGGCTGGTCAGTTCACTCAAGACTGAGGAGTATCCGTCTCACCTGTGGAAATTCTGGTATTGCACCATGATGAACATGGGTTGGTTGTTATTGGTCCCTGCCGAGGGTAGTTCTAAGCTAAAGAAGGAGATTTCCTGCGGTGAAGCTATCATTCCTACCATGCTTTCCAAGGTCAACAGTTGTATTGTTGGGGAAACATGGGTGGCTTGGAAAACTCGGAGAAAGGCCTCTCGATGTTCATCTGATGTATGGATTAGGTCTCAAATGGAAATATCTGCTTTAACTTTCTTTAATTGGGCTGTGATGTCTGCTACATGTGGGTCATTCCTGTTGGGGATTGATTCTTGGGACTACTTCTTTAGGAATAGGATTAGGAATCTGGCTCTCTAGTTGGGAAGATGAAGTTATTGGCTGGTTGGGCTTGTTAGCCAGAATTGAGGCCTTGTACACCTGTCCTGACCGCGTTATCTCAGCGCACATTTCTGTGGCATAACTATAAGGCATGTGGTGAGTATCCTGTGTCAGGTTAATGACTACAGGAGTACGGGCCTTCAATTCTACTAAGACCAGGGCTAGTGTACTTGATGAAGTGGGTATTGGTGTTTTATGGTTCAGGTTAGGTTTTGGCCTAGCTAGCAAACTGATTGATGTTGAAGTGGATTGCATGGTAGGTTTTGTGACTGCACGCCTCAGTCTGGTAGTTAGCTGGACCATGTCAATTGCGGAATTGGAAGCTTCGACGAAAGATTGGCTGAGCTGATAAGGAAATGGATCTGAGATGTCATGAATGAGAAGGGAAGGGTCAAACTATGAAGGAGCAGTCTCAACAGAAGAAAGGAAATGAACTCATGAAGTTCCAACTGCATGCTCAAGTAAGGGTCGGTTGACTATATTGCTAGGTGTAGATGTAGAAGAATGTGGTGTCGATGCAGCAGGTGCAAACTCTGCCTCTTGTGTGTTGATGATGATGACCTTCTGGTCGATCAAGTCTTGAATTGCATTCTGGAGTGTATAACAGTTATCTGTAGAGTGCCCCATGGCTCTATGGAAACTACAGAATAAATCTGCTTTAAGCCACCGCAGAAATGGGTTAGGTGGCGAGCAAATTTCCAGAAGTCTTAAGAGTGATGCAACTTTGGGGAACACGACACTCAATGGCTCAACCAGAGGAGTGTAATCCCTCTCATGTCGATGAGGCCACCTTGGTCCTAGGTTGCGCCATTAACTTACCGGTGTGGGCTGGTACACTGGCTCAGTGGTGGTGGTGATTTGTGATGTGCGTGGTGCCCTAGGTGCAGGGGAGTAAACTACCAGACTTTGTGCTCGCGAGTCACCACACTAACCGGTATAACGAGTGCTCTTACATATGCCACGATAGTCTTGGCAGTGTCCTTCCTTTGTGAATATTTGGTGTTAGATCTATTGTCATTGCTGATTCCTCCCCAAGCCATGGTCTGCTTGGCGAATGCTGCTAATGTAGGAAAACTTCCTCTATGCAATGAGCTCTCGACCCAGGTGCCAGCTTTGATCAGCAATGCAAAAGTGAAATAGGTTGAATGCTCAGTAGGGCCCCTATGGCTGGCTACACTCCTCAGATTATTATTTTGATAGACTCCTCATCTGAAGGTCTATCGCGAACCTGTGAAGCTAGGGCTCGCTAGTGCCCAACGTACTCCCCAAACGGCACCAAGGGCTTCTGCTTTGTTGCGACTAGGTCTTCGTGCTTTGGGACCTTGTCGAGATTGAATGAATATTGTTCTAGAAAAACCTGACTGAGGTCATTCCAAGTCTTAATGGTGGTGATATCCAGAGATGTGAACTACTTTAAAGTCGAACCTATAAGGCTCTTCTGGAAAAGGCGAAGTAGTCTCTCGTCAGCCTGTAACTGAGCATGATCATCGTAATACGCCCTAAGATGCGAAATTGGGTAGCCTTTCCCGTTGTACTTTTCAAGCTCCGGGATGTGAAAATTCAGAGAGAGTATAGCCTCTGGAAAGTAGAAGAGGTCTTGGAAGGTGTAAGACTGGCGATGCCCACCCTGCACTTGTCGTAATGCTCTCTCCAAGTCATTCATCATGATGAGAAGTGCATTTGGAGTTGCTGTAGATGTTGATTGTGCAACTAGGATAGGTCCCACATATGCTGTGTTTATAGCACCCATGTGCTCCTCCAGATCTATCATCTCGCCACCTGGTGTCGTAGTGTGATGACCAATGTACGCGTACATGTGTGTTGTTTGTGGTGGAATGTATGTTGAAGCCTGTATCTGATGTAAGGATGCAAGAATGGCAGTATGCTGTGCTGAATGTGGTGTTGTGTGTAGGGGCAACAACTGCTGAACCGGTATAGCTGGGTTCACAGGCTATTGTACTCTTACTAGCCCAAAAGGTTGACCACCAGTAGATGGAGGAATACGCTATGTGTACAGCGGTGATGATACTAATGGTAGAGAAGTGGCGCTTGTCGTCGAGACAGCGAGAAGCTGTGGCGATGGCTGCGGTGGTGGTGTGACTAGTGCAACATGAAATGCCTGAGCAGGTGGAGATGGACCTTCTGGAACAGGAGAAACAGGTGTAATCAAAGTAGTATCCAAAGAGAATGCCATGTTCTACAGCCTCTGTGCAAGGGCCAGAAGCTGCTAAGACTACACAGTAAGAGAACCATTGGTAGTAGTACCACGGGCCGAAGTAGCAAGCGAAAGGGATGTCAAAGGGGGCTGGAAGATCAAAGATCCAGCTGGTTGAGTTCCTACAGACGAAGCAATTGCAGCCAACTATGTGTCAAGAGGAGCTGAACCAACCAAAGGACAAGACATTATCAAATCAAGTGCCCTTGTGGTGGACATAGTAACCACCTCAGTCATAGGCTCCAGACCAATCAAGGTTTACTAGTGTCGCAAAACTAGAGGACAGGGAACTCCATGTGCTTGGAAGTGGCTATCATGGAGTGCAAATGTCAATGTAAGGGATGAAAAAAGGGTGGAAATAGAGATCCCCTCCGAAGAAGCTGGTTCAAAGGTCTCTAAAGGTTGCTGGGTCATAATGCACCACGATCAAGTAATGATGGGACTGTGATTGCGAACTGGGGGATGACAACTACGAGGAGCTATCGTCGGAAGTGACGAATAGCTCGGGGAGAGACGGTTGAGAACAATGCCTCAAGACTGAGGTCACTGAAAGGAACTCCAGGGCTCTAGCCTAGGAACTCGCACACAACACACTATACCTAACAAAGGAAAAAAAACTAGTGTGTTAGCAAATAAGAAGAGGCAAAACAAAAGAAGAAACAAGGGAGCTATGTAATTGTTTGTTAGGGTGGTATGAATGGTACACATGCACATGAATGCTCCTAAAATGCACTCTCTCACCATGCATGTCCCGCATGGGGTTGACAACATGGGACGCCTCATGGGTTTAGGTTTTGACTCTGGTAAGAAAAGTAAGATTCCCATTCTAAATTTTGGCCAAAGGGAGGCAGTGAACAAGTGGTGCGTTGGTGGCCTCGACACTTGCAGTAGTAAAGAGCTATACCCTCTACTAACACCAACACGACCTCAGACAAGGGGGGACAAACTAGCAACACACCCTACGCCAAAGCTATAGAATAGGCTACCAGCATTGTCCTTCGTAAACTATCGATGGACACAAGAGAGGAGAAGATGCATGCTTTCTAAAATGATCATTCATGCACATATGCTTGGTCTTTTACTTGCATTTTATTAAATCAGGGGGATTTGTGAGCATTTGTCTCTAGTTACGCATTATTATTTGTTTGTCTGAGTTTGTATGTTTTATTTTAACCAAGAAGGGAGGCAAACATGTCTCTACTCTCCTAATCATAGCAAATACAGAAAGGGAAGAAAACATGCAATCATGGCATCCAAAGACTCAATCAACACGCAAAAGGCATGATCATGGCATATGCTAGTGTTGTGTTAACTGGTAAGTGAAAAAAGAAGCAAGCATCATAACAAAAGGCATGAATCAAGTCATGTGCATGTGTTGTGGCATAGTAATCGTGTAAAAAGGCATGTATAGTCAAATACGTACAAACAAGTAGGACAAGCAAACAAACACAAAGTGTATAAAAAAACACCAATCAAGAAAGAAAACCAACACGAAAGTCAAGAACTGGTTATCCCGAGTGGAGTTGTTAGTTCCTGTGACCATGCTGGTGGAACCCTACACGACTCCCTAGTGCGTGGAAATACACGAGGAATCCCGATATGGTCACGACAAACATGGTGAATCCGAAGGAGACTAAACTTGGAAACACCAAAGAAAGATAAGAAAAGGATAAGGAAAAGGAGTCGCCACCTAGTTTTTTAATGGAAAGATGAGGAAAACCAAACACAAAGAAAAAACCTAAAGAAATCAATGCAAAGAAACCACATGTATGCTCCATGCCTAATGGATGTAGTGTGCAAATCAATGTGGGTTAGAGAAAGGGTAAGGATTCTTATTACGCATGGGGAAGGTGTTAGGCACCCCCATGCACCCGAAGAAATCGGTCCTTCTAGGTTTCCTACTTGCTAATGATCTGGTGTGTGTATGTTTGTCTACCCTAAATGCACATGCCTAAGATGAATGCGAAAAACATGACCAGTCTCCAAGACACAAAGAATAAAAGAGAAATGATAAGGAAAATAATCTGAGGGACAATGTAGGCATTGAAAATGCTACTTTACTGTACACCCTTTGGTGATGAGGAAAATCGTGAAAATCAGAAATATTCGGAAAGCATCACGTAATGCAGTGGAAACTTAGGAAATCCGAGAAAATTAAAGGAGAGAAAATAATCCTCATTTGGGTCAATGTCAGCATTGTGAAGCCTGTTAATGTACGCCCTCTAGAGATGAAAATCGAAATCAAATCAAAATCATGAAAATCGGAGGAAATCCGAAAAATAATGCGAAAGCTAAGTTTGAAATAAGTTGGAAATTTATGCATGATGCAAGAAAATAAGCATGAGAATATATGCATGAAAAAGAATAACAAGATGTACAAATGAATGCATGGGTGAAATATGTAAGTTACTAGTGGCCTTTGTGCAAAAATTACATGTTTCTGGGTAAAGACAGAGATTTTTAGGGTTAAATCTGCAAAAAAGTTTAAAAAACACATTTTTATGTAATTTTAGGGAAGTTGGGGGTTAAATGTGCAAGATTGTGTATTTTAGGTAAAAAATTAAGATTCCTAGGGTCTAATATGTAAACACGCTAGCAAAACTTGTGTTCAGTGTAATTTTGGAGAAATTCATGGTTAAATGTGCAAATCTTTGTGTTCGTGGGTGAAAATAAGAATTTACAAGGTCTGATTTGCAAATATGCCAGAAAAATATGATTTCAGTGCAATATTAGAGAAATTCAGGGCTTAAAATGTAAATCTATGCATTTTTGAGTAAAAACATGAATTTCCAGGGTTTGGTTTACAAATGTGCCAAAAAAACATGCATCAGTGCAATTTTAGTGAAGTTCAGGGTTAAATGTGCAAATTAGTGGACTAAAGATGAAGGGAAACAAAATCTGAGGTTTTATGTCAAAATTTAGGACTTAAATGTTTATATAAAAAAGTGCATGGGCCAAACTGAAAACTTACCAAAACAAAACATTATTAAAATGATTTACAAATAAATGCAAGGACTAATACGCAAGATGAAAGGACCTAAATGCAAAAAAAAGAAAAGAAAAGAAGCTTTTTTAAAAGAAGTTTTTTAAAAAATCAGTCGTCGATTTCTGACGACTGCACCTCACCAGCGACGATCACTTGGGAAGCCATCCAGGGCTTCCCCAACGCCCGATCTTGCATCCAAACAACTGATGAGCATGAGGGAAGAGAGGGGAGAGGATCTATTAGCTCCGATCGAATGCACAGCGGCTGGAAGCTTCCTCCCACCACCCTCACGGGCATCGTGACTCCAGTGACAGGCTCAAAGAAGAAAGGGTTGCTGGAGGCAGGGAAGCGGTGATTTGAGGCTCCTAGAAGGTTGACAGCGTGGAGAGGGGAGTTTTCCACCATCTAGAAGCAAGAAAAGCAGCGTGAACTCCCCTCCCGACCTAGCTCTATGACGTCTCCGGTGACATCGACTATGAGAGGAGATTGAGGCTTGGTGGGGGGGCTCTGATGCTTCTAGAGGCCTGAGGGAAAGGAGGGGAAGATTTTCCAATGTTCAGAAAGGAGCTACACTGGTTGAGCTTCCCAGACGGATTTCCCTGGAGGTCGTCTTCTCCGATGATGGCGGGGGCTGCAAACGGCGAGTTGCTTTAAGTGGCTACCAAGGGGTTGTCATGGTTTCCAAAGTGGAGGAAAATAAGAGGGAAGCAAGCCTAGCCACTCCTGATCCTACAAGACACAAATCACTCAAAGGATTCATGCCCCCACCTCACTTGCTAGAAAAATGGGTCCGACGACCCATAGAACTTGAATTTCCAGCCAGAAAGCTTCAACTCTCCACTAGAATAACTCCAGGGAGGTTGAGGAGGACCTAGGGAACAAGATACAACCAAATTTAGCTAGATCAGTGACTTACCTAAGCTGGCAGCGGGTGAGGGGTGTTTGTGGTCACCAGAGCTTGACAGAGATGGCAACCCGAGCTGGCCTGAGCTCTGAATTGCTCCTCCTCTGAATCTCCTCAATGATTTGAACCTCTTCAAGCTGCTTTGGCTGGTGGTTGCTCTAATTTGAGTGGTCTCCCCTTGGTTTCACTCCTTTCAAGCTTTTTCCCCCTTTTTCTCTTTGCAATTGGGGGGGGGGGGGGGGGGGGGG